>JAHUYU010001014.1:0-16605 GCA_030439765.1 Tripidium arundinaceum | reverse complement strand
ATGAAAGATTAATCTCACGAGTTGGGGCCTCACAAACCGAACAAGCGGCGAAACTGTTCTTGACAGAATAATCTAAGCAAAACCCAAAGTGTAATGATGGTGGTGTCTACTGATTATATAGCCTAAGGGGCGTCCAAGAACCCCTATTCATGTCACTAAGGAGACCCGACACGTTACAAGGCCCAAACAGCCCAAAAGACGGCGACGCAGCGCTCTGATAGATTCTGGACGTCAAATTGTTTTGATGATTCCTGTTGATTCCGAAGAAATTTTGGTATGGGACCACTTCCATTGGTTGCCTTATCAAATTATCTTTCCATCCATATGTGGATCATCGAAAACGGAGTCCATATGCGACCTGGGCGTCCGTTTTACTACAGACTGCTCCTGGAGCCCGAGACGGACTCGAACTTGACATGGATTGGGCCTCCAACTTGGCTTGGACATCCTTGCTTGCCTCCTAAGGTGGTGGCCAAGGAGGAGGGCGTCCTTGGGCATCTCTGAGGTGTTCTCCACATCCTTGGGGCGTGCTCCAACTTGGGCCAGGGTCCCAAGGGTGCAAAACAAGCTCATGACGACGACGTAGCTCTCGGCAAAAATAGCGATAGCATGTCTTGATGATTTGGAGGCCTTGCCGATATGATATTGAGGTGGGACTAGATCTATTTGAAAGTGTATTAAACAATCTTTCCATCAAGTGCTCAATGACCTCAAGCGCACTCCGGATGGATGAGTTATGGCCTTCCCAGTGAAGCACTGTCGGGCTGCCGACGAACCGAATGTTGAACTTTGATGAGCTTGCACTCCAAGATCGGTCTTGTTCATGGCATATCCATACTCTATCATCATCACCATCGTTCCTAAGCACATTTGAAATAGCGATATTAAGTAGTAACAAATTCTTAGTTTTATCATTATGCAAACATAGGAACGAGCTCACCTTGTCTTTAACTTTTATGGACGTATCCATGGGTGTCATGTCCTCATCAGGTTCGGAAGAAAGGTGGCCGGAGCACTCAAGAAGATGACAGGATCAAGTTCAAGCCGTTCTCATGGAAGTTCAAGCGCCCACATCTCCGAGCAAGAAGGAAGCCCCATGCAAGAAGAAGAAACGACGATTCCACAAGCTCAACAAGAATCAACAATGGAGGAAGCCGACGCACCACACCTCGACTTGGAAGGAGAAAGGGAGATGCAAGCATATAATATCATCAAGAACCGTGAGTTCATTCATACACCCTTGTATGATCCCGGTCTTCTCTCCACCATAGGTATGGACTCTGAATTTACTTCCATTTGGAAAGCCGTCGGTTAGGAAAATATTGATCCTATATGGGAGGAAGGTTTTCGATTTCTTACTATTCAATTCCTCTGTTCATTAAATGAAGTAGAAAATAGAATTACTTTCGGTTTATTTGAAATTGAATATTTTGTGCCATGTAAAGATCTGAGCTTGCATGTAGCATTTAATAAAAAGTGCTCCATTAATATTAATCATGCTTTGAAAAATTATAACCGTCATAAATTTTGGGAAGAAATTTCTGGGCAAGTTGTTGTTGAAAAATTTAATCCACGAAATTCTCAAATTCAACATCCTACTTTAAGGTTCATGCATAGATGGATTGCTTTGACTTTATTTCTTAGTCAAGATATAAGAGTTGTTAGAAATGACGAATTAAAAATGTTTTATGCTATTGTACATAAAATTCGAGTTGCTCCTATTAAAGAAATGTTCAATCATTGGTTAAAAATGTTCAGATTCTCCACATCTATTTCTTGCACATCACTTATAACTCGTATTGCAAATTGTGTTGGAGCGTTGGAGGGACAAGATGTGTCATACATCTCTACCCCATGAATCATTATCAATGAGTATTATTTGATACAAGGTCATCATTTGAAAAAGAATGCACATGGAGATCTTGTGTTCTATTTTTCTGGCTATACAAATGAAATCCCGTTACCTAACCCGGGGCTTCAATTGTATAAGAGCCAGAGTCTAACCTTTGTACTTGAGCCACAAGAAGAGCGTAGATCTTCTCAGTCTGGCAGGATGACAAGGAGCAGGGCTAGGAATGAAGCAGGATCCAGCTCACAGCAGCCACAATTTCCAACCGGAATGCCACAAGAGGGACGGTTTGCTTGCTCAGATAAAGATTTTCCACAAATTTGTATATATTTTGAATTTTTATGAAAATTTTTAAAATTGTAAATTGAAAACAGAAAATTTTAAGGGTTCTAAAACTGATTTTTTAAAAGTTTTTCATGTGTTTTGAAATTTTTATTTTATTTTAAAATAACATGTTATTTTAATTTTTAACATATAAAAATAAATAAATGATAACTACCATTTTACCTTTGGCAAACGACTCACTATTTTTCGTCCGGTGGTTAAGACGTATCTTCCATTAATTCCCCGCATTAAAACTTTCCAGGGAATTCACCGGTTGCCCCGGAATTTTCCCTGATTGATCGACAGGAATAGCAGCGGCTAGGGTTGCTAAATTACCTTCAATGATTTTATTAAAATTTAATTGATCTTTTATAGCGGAAGATAAACTTTCCATATTAGCATTATCTTTCCATATTAGCATTAATTGTTTCTAACATCTTATCATGGAAAAGCGAGTTTCTTATTTAAATTTTCATTAATTTTAACTTGTCCTAACACAAGTTCTTTAAACGAAGGTTGATTCGAATTAAAATTGGAATTGGGATTCGAATTACCTTGACGTTGATTATTCCACATATTATTACCTTGTTGGCGGAACCCATTATTGATGAAGGAGACGTCTTCCTGATTCTCAAGGTAGTTATTCCCTGAATGGCCAACATTACCACAAACTTCACAAGTCATTTTTGACTCCATGGCTTGGGCAATACTTCTGATGGATTCCTTCTCTTGAGCTCATTCGTCAAGACGTTTGATGAGAAGGTCCAACTTGGCTTCTAACATGTCAACTTCTTTAACGGTGTGCATGCCTCTTCTATTTTGGTTTCTCTCATCCTTCCATCCTTGATTAGTAACCATTTTATCAATCAATGACATGGCAGCATTGATGGTAAGGGAGAGAAATGCGCCTCCAGCAGCTGCATCAAGATGGCCTTTAGACATGGGTGTGAGCCCATCATAGAAATTTTGTAGAATCAGCCAGTTTTCAATCTCGTGATGAGGACAGGCAAGGATGTAATCTTGAAGTTGTTCCCATGCCTCAGGAATTGTTTCCTCTTGATTCTACTAGAAATTTGATATTCTTCCCCTCAAAGCATTGGTCTTGGAGAGCGAGAAGTACTTTGCTAGGAATGCTGCTGTACATTTAGTCCATGTATCAACTGCAGTTGGGTCCTTGTAGAACCACAGTTTCGCTCTTCCCACGAGGGAAAAGGGAAACAAACGGATCTTGATGGTGTCTGGCGCAACATCCTTTATGACTATAGTATCATAAAGTTCCAGGAACTGCTGTAAGTGTGCACTAGCATCCTCACTTGGCAAACTAGTGAATTGATTTGCTTGCACCATCGTGATAAGACCAGTACGCAGCTCGAAATTCCTATCACCAACATTGACAACGGGCCCTGTCGGCACATTGGCAATGGCTGGCACAGAGAACTCGTGCAATGCCTTGTTAGCCATATATTCAGGTGGTGCGGTGGAATGTGGCTTGGTTCTGGTGGTAGACGGAGAGTGTAGAATATTGGTTCGTCCTTTCCTCAAGATTGCCTCAGGATCGTCAACGAAGTTTGGAGGCAACTGAAATCCAACTCCACTTCCACTCATAAACTATCCATGTTTTCATCCACAACATGGAGAAAACATAAAAAGTTAACCTGAATGAGCAATAATTACTATACTTTATTATTACCATTGAACTTATCCATGATTAGCTATTGTCTTCCCATGGGAAAATATAAATAACGATACCCTGAATACTCTAGGTGAAATGCTACCATGATAGATCTGTGCGCTTGCGGATTGAATAGAGCCTGAACTATCAGTGTATTTGTTAGCATTATTATCTATGAATGGTTGAAATGCTACATTCATAGTGATGATGTTAATAAGTACCAATAAGTATTTCTAGTCCTGTTGCCTAGAATGGGTCATATCACTATTCTTGGTAATGATGTTAAGAAATGCCAACAAACATTTCTGGCGCCGTTGCCGGGGAAGGCTAGATTAATCATGGATAAGTTCAATGGTAATAATAAAGTATAGTAATTATTGCTCATTCAGGTTAACTTTTTATGTTTTCTCCATGTTGTGGATGAAAACATGGATAGTTTATGAGTGGAAGTGGAGTTGGATTTCAGTTGCCTCCAAACTTCGTTGACGATCCTGAGGCAATCTTGAGGAAAGGACGAACCAATATTCTACACTCTCCGTCTACCACCAGAACCAAGCCACATTCCACCGCACCACCTGAATATATGGCTAACAAGGCATTGCACGAGTTCTCTGTGCCAGCCATTGCCAATGTGCCGACAGGGCCCGTTGTCAATGTTGGTGATAGGAATTTCGAGCTGCGTACTGGTCTTATCACGATGGTGCAAGCAAATCAATTCACTAGTTTGCCAAGTGAGGATGCTAGTGCACACTTACAGCAGTTCCTGGAACTTTATGATACTATAGTCATAAAGGATGTTGCGCCAGACACCATCAAGATCCGTTTGTTTCCCTTTTCCCTCGTGGAAGAGCGAAACTGTGGTTCTACAAGGACCCAACTGCAGTTGATACATGGACTAAATGTACAGCAGCATTCCTAGCAAAGTACTTCTCGCTCTCCAAGACCAATGCTTTGAGGGGAAGAATATCAAATTTCTAGTAGAATCAAGAGGAAACAATTCCTGAGGCATGGGAACAACTTCAAGATTACATCCTTGCCTGTCCTCATCACGAGATTGAAAACTGGCTGATTCTACAAAATTTCTATGATGGGCTCACACCCATGTCTAAAGGCCATCTTGATGCAGCTGCTGGAGGCGCATTTCTCTCCCTTACCATCAATGCTGCCATGTCATTGATTGATAAAATGGTTACTAATCAAGGATGGAAGGATGAGAGAAACCAAAATAGAAGAGGCATGCACACCGTTAAAGAAGTTGACATGTTAGAAGCCAAGTTGGACCTTCTCATCAAACGTCTTGACGAATGAGCTCAAGAGAAGGAATCCATCAGAAGTATTGCCCAAGCCATGGAGTCAAAAATGACTTGTGAAGTTTGTGGTAATGTTGGCCATTCAGGGAATAACTACCTTGAGAATCAGGAAGACGTCTCCTTCATCAATAATGGGTTCCGCCAACAAGGTAATAATATGTGGAATAATCAACGTCAAGGTAATTCGAATCCCAATTCCAATTTTAATTCGAATCAACCTTCGTTTAAAGAACTTGTGTTAGGACAAGTTAAAATTAATGAAAATTTAAATAAGAAACTCGCTTTTCCATGATAAGATGTTAGAAACAATTAATGCTAATATGGAAAGATAATGCTAATATGGAAAGTTTATCTTCCGCTATAAAAGATCAATTAAATTTTAATAAAATCATTGAAGGTAATTTAGCAACCCTAGCCGCTGCTATTCCTGTCGATCAATCAGGGAAAATTCCGGGGCAACCGGTGAATTCCCTGGAAAGTTTTAATGCGGGGAATTAATGGAAGATACGTCTTAACCACCGGACGAAAAATAGTGAGTCGTTTGCCAAAGGTAAAATGGTAGTTATCATTTATTTATTTTTATATGTTAAAAATTAAAATAACATGTTATTTTAAAATAAAATAAAAATTTCAAAACACATGAAAAACTTTTAAAAAATCAGTTTTAGAACCCTTAAAATTTTCTGTTTTCAATTTACAATTTTAAAAATTTTCATAAAAATTCAAAATATATACAAATTTGTGGAAAATCTTTATCTGAGCAAGCAAACCGTCCCTCTTGTGGCATTCCGGTTGGAAATTGTGGCTGCTGTGAGCTGGATCCTGCTTCATTCCTAGCCCTGCTCCTTGTCATCCTGCCAGACTGAGAAGATCTACGCTCTTCTTGTGGCTCAAGTACAAAGGTTAGACTCTGGCTCTTATACAATTGAAGCCCCGGGTTAGGTAACGGGATTTCATTTGTATAGCCAGAAAAATAGAACACAAGATCTCCATGTGCATTCTTTTTCAAATGATGACCTTGTATCAAATAATACTCATTGATAATGATTCATGGGGTAGAGATGTATGACACATCTTGTCCCTCCAACGCTCCAACACAATTTGCAATACGAGTTATAAGTGATGTGCAAGAAATAGATGTGGAGAATCTGAACATTTTTAACCAATGATTGAACATTTCTTTAATAGGAGCAACTCGAATTTTATGTACAATAGCATAAAACATTTTTAATTCGTCATTTCTAACAACTCTTATATCTTGACTAAGAAATAAAGTCAAAGCAATCCATCTATGCATGAACCTTAAAGTAGGATGTTGAATTTGAGAATTTCGTGGATTAAATTTTTCAACAACAACTTGCCCAGAAATTTCTTCCCAAAATTTATGACGGTTATAATTTTTCAAAGCATGATTAATATTAATGGAGCACTTTTTATTAAATGCTACATGCAAGCTCAGATCTTTACATGGCACAAAATATTCAATTTCAAATAAACCGAAAGTAATTCTATTTTCTACTTCATTTAATGAACAGAGGAATTGAATAGTAAGAAATCGAAAACCTTCCTCCCATATAGGATCAATATTTTCCTAACCGACGGCTTTCCAAATGGAAGTAAATTCAGAGTCCATACCTATGGTGGAGAGAAGACCGGGATCATACAAGGGTGTATGAATGAACTCACGGTTCTTGATGATATTATATGCTTGCATCTCCCTTTCTCCTTCCAAGTCGAGGTGTGGTGCGTCGGCTTCCTCCATTGTTGATTCTTGTTGAGCTTGTGGAATCGTCGTTTCTTCTTCTTGCATGGGGCTTCCTTCTTGCTCGAGATGTGGGCGCTTGAACTTCCATGAGAACGGCTTGAACTTGATCCTGTCATCTTCTTGAGTGCTCCGGCCACCTTTCTTCCGAACCTGATGAGGACATGACACCCATGGATACGTCCATAAAAGTTAAAGACAAGGTGAGCTCGTTCCTATGTTTGCATAATGATAAAACTAAGAATTTGTTACTACTTAATATCGCTATTTCAAATGTGCTTAGGAACGATGGTGATGATGATAGAGTATGGATATGCCATGAACAAGACCGATCTTGGAGTGCAAGCTCATCAAAGTTCAACATTCGGTTCGTCGGCAGCCCGACAGTGCTTCACTGGGAAGGCCATAACTCATCCATCCGGAGTGCGCTTGAGGTCATTGAGCACTTGATGGAAAGATTGTTTAATACACTTTCAAATAGATCTAGTCCCACCTCAATATCATATCGGCAAGGCCTCCAAATCATCAAGACATGCTATCGCTATTTTTGCCGAGAGCTACGTCGTCGTCATGAGCTTGTTTTGCACCCTTGGGACCCTGGCCCAAGTTGGAGCACGCCCCAAGGATGTGGAGAACACCTCAGAGATGCCCAAGGACGCCCTCCTCCTTGGCCACCACCTTAGGAGGCAAGCAAGGATGTCCAAGCCAAGTTGGAGGCCCAATCCATGTCAAGTTCGAGTCCGTCTCGGGCTCCAGGAGCAGTCTGTAGTAAAACGGACGCCCAGGTCGCATATGGACTCCGTTTTCGATGATCCACATATGGATGGAAAGATAATTTGATAAGGCAACCAATGGAAGTGGTCCCATACCAAAATTTCTTCGGAATCAACAGGAATCATCAAAACAATTTGACGTCCAGAATCTATCAGAGCGCTGCGTCGCCGTCTTTTGGGCTGTTTGGGCCTTGTAACGTGTCGGGTCTCCTTAGTGACATGAATAGGGGTTCTTGGACGCCCCTTAGGCTATATAATCAGTAGACACCACCATCATTACACTTTGGGTTTTGCTTAGATTATTCTGTCAAGAACAGTTTCGCCGCTTGTTCGGTTTGTGAGGCCCCAACTCGTGAGATTAATCTTTCATCCGCAATTTGGTTGTTTTCTTTCTTGTTCTTGCTTGTGTTCTTCATTGCGCAGGCAGGGATTAGCCTTCTTGGCGAGGTCAATCGGGTCAGCGACACGGTTGATAACCAGAGGAGTTGTGGTGCTAAGATTGCAGGGTTCGGGTCTTTCGATCTGAAGCCGGATCGGTGTGTCATTATCCGCCACAACGATAGTTATCTTGATCCTGACGGAAGATTGGGAACCACGTCCCCATTAGAACCTACTCATGATCAAAGACAAGAACACGAAGAACTAGTTCTAGAGAGGGGTTAGAACTTGATGAACACCCCTAGAACTTGTTCTTGAACTAGAACACAAACTTTATGCTGAGGCAACTTGATCTAAACTTATGAAAAAACTAGAGAATATGAATGAGCAAGAGAGCAAATGAGAGGAGGATGAAAATATGGTGAATATGGATGTGCAAACCTCCATCCCGGCCTCTGCTATTTATAGAGGGCAATCACCGATGTAGAAGAGTTAGAAATAATGGCTAGGAGCGTCAGGAGGCGGTTGGAGCCGAGCAACGTCCAGAAGGGGTCGGCCAACCCCAGGGTGTGGCCGCACCAGGGGTGGCCCCTCTCTGGTCTAATTTTCGCAGGTGCTCTCCAACGACTCTTTGAAGCTTATGACCGTTGGTTATTTGAACGTTGGTGACCGTTTGCTTGCTCAGATAAAGATTTTCCACAAATTTGTATATATTTTGAATTTTTATGAAAATTTTTAAAATTGTAAATTGAAAACAGAAAATTTTAAGGGTTCTAAAACTGATTTTTTAAAAGTTTTTCATGTGTTTTGAAATTTTTATTTTATTTTAAAATAACATGTTATTTTAATTTTTAACATATAAAAATAAATAAATGATAACTACCATTTTACCTTTGGCAAACGACTCACTATTTTTCGTCCGGTGGTTAAGACGTATCTTCCATTAATTCCCCGCATTAAAACTTTCCAGGGAATTCACCGGTTGCCCCGGAATTTTCCCTGATTGATCGACAGGAATAGCAGCGGCTAGGGTTGCTAAATTACCTTCAATGATTTTATTAAAATTTAATTGATCTTTTATAGCGGAAGATAAACTTTCCATATTAGCATTATCTTTCCATATTAGCATTAATTGTTTCTAACATCTTATCATGGAAAAGCGAGTTTCTTATTTAAATTTTCATTAATTTTAACTTGTCCTAACACAAGTTCTTTAAACGAAGGTTGATTCGAATTAAAATTGGAATTGGGATTCGAATTACCTTGACGTTGATTATTCCACATATTATTACCTTGTTGGCGGAACCCATTATTGATGAAGGAGACGTCTTCCTGATTCTCAAGGCAGTTATTCCCTGAATGGCCAACATTACCACAAACTTCACAAGTCATTTTTGACTCCATGGCTTGGGCAATACTTCTGATGGATTCCTTCTCTTGAGCTCATTCGTCAAGACGTTTGATGAGAAGGTCCAACTTGGCTTCTAACATGTCAACTTCTTTAACGGTGTGCATGCCTCTTCTATTTTGGTTTCTCTCATCCTTCCATCCTTGATTAGTAACCATTTTATCAATCAATGACATGGCAGCATTGATGGTAAGGGAGAGAAATGCGCCTCCAGCAGCTGCATCAAGATGGCCTTTAGACATGGGTGTGAGCCCATCATAGAAATTTTGTAGAATCAGCCAGTTTTCAATCTCGTGATGAGGACAGGCAAGGATGTAATCTTGAAGTTGTTCCCATGCCTCAGGAATTGTTTCCTCTTGATTCTACTAGAAATTTGATATTCTTCCCCTCAAAGCATTGGTCTTGGAGAGCGAGAAGTACTTTGCTAGGAATGCTGCTGTACATTTAGTCCATGTATCAACTGCAGTTGGGTCCTTGTAGAACCACAGTTTCGCTCTTCCCACGAGGGAAAAGGGAAACAAACGGATCTTGATGGTGTCTGGCGCAACATCCTTTATGACTATAGTATCATAAAGTTCCAGGAACTGCTGTAAGTGTGCACTAGCATCCTCACTTGGCAAACTAGTGAATTGATTTGCTTGCACCATCGTGATAAGACCAGTACGCAGCTCGAAATTCCTATCACCAACATTGACAACGGGCCCTGTCGGCACATTGGCAATGGCTGGCACAGAGAACTCGTGCAATGCCTTGTTAGCCATATATTCAGGTGGTGCGGTGGAATGTGGCTTGGTTCTGGTGGTAGACGGAGAGTGTAGAATATTGGTTCGTCCTTTCCTCAAGATTGCCTCAGGATCGTCAACGAAGTTTGGAGGCAACTGAAATCCAACTCCACTTCCACTCATAAACTATCCATGTTTTCATCCACAACATGGAGAAAACATAAAAAGTTAACCTGAATGAGCAATAATTACTATACTTTATTATTACCATTGAACTTATCAATGCTTCATTTACCCCTGATGAACAATTGGTTATTATGCTATATTATTAACATTGAGCTATCCAATATCCATGATTAGCTATTGTCTTCCCATGGGAAAATATAAATAACGATACCCTGAATACTCTAGGTGAAATGCTACCATGATAGATCTGTGCGCTTGCGGATTGAATAGAGCCTGAACTATCAGTGTATTTGTTAGCATTATTATCTATGAATGGTTGAAATGCTACATTCATAGTGATGATGTTAATAAGTACCAATAAGTATTTCTAGTCCTGTTGCCTAGAATGGGTCATATCACTATTCTTGGTAATGATGTTAAGAAATGCCAACAAACATTTCTGGCGCCGTTGCCGGGGAAGGCTAGATTAATCATGGATAAGTTCAATGGTAATAATAAAGTATAGTAATTATTGCTCATTCAGGTTAACTTTTTATGTTTTCTCCATGTTGTGGATGAAAACATGGATAGTTTATGAGTGGAAGTGGAGTTGGATTTCAGTTGCCTCCAAACTTCGTTGACGATCCTGAGGCAATCTTGAGGAAAGGACGAACCAATATTCTACACTCTCCGTCTACCACCAGAACCAAGCCACATTCCACCGCACCACCTGAATATATGGCTAACAAGGCATTGCACGAGTTCTCTGTGCCAGCCATTGCCAATGTGCCGACAGGGCCCGTTGTCAATGTTGGTGATAGGAATTTCGAGCTGCGTACTGGTCTTATCACGATGGTGCAAGCAAATCAATTCACTAGTTTGCCAAGTGAGGATGCTAGTGCACACTTACAGCAGTTCCTGGAACTTTATGATACTATAGTCATAAAGGATGTTGCGCCAGACACCATCAAGATCCGTTTGTTTCCCTTTTCCCTCGTGGGAAGAGCGAAACTGTGGTTCTACAAGGACCCAACTGCAGTTGATACATGGACTAAATGTACAGCAGCATTCCTAGCAAAGTACTTCTCGCTCTCCAAGACCAATGCTTTGAGGGGAAGAATATCAAATTTCTAGTAGAATCAAGAGGAAACAATTCCTGAGGCATGGGAACAACTTCAAGATTACATCCTTGCCTGTCCTCATCACGAGATTGAAAACTGGCTGATTCTACAAAATTTCTATGATGGGCTCACACCCATGTCTAAAGGCCATCTTGATGCAGCTGCTGGAGGCGCATTTCTCTCCCTTACCATCAATGCTGCCATGTCATTGATTGATAAAATGGTTACTAATCAAGGATGGAAGGATGAGAGAAACCAAAATAGAAGAGGCATGCACACCGTTAAAGAAGTTGACATGTTAGAAGCCAAGTTGGACCTTCTCATCAAACGTCTTGACGAATGAGCTCAAGAGAAGGAATCCATCAGAAGTATTGCCCAAGCCATGGAGTCAAAAATGACTTGTGAAGTTTGTGGTAATGTTGGCCATTCAGGGAATAACTGCCTTGAGAATCAGGAAGACGTCTCCTTCATCAATAATGGGTTCCGCCAACAAGGTAATAATATGTGGAATAATCAACGTCAAGGTAATTCGAATCCCAATTCCAATTTTAATTCGAATCAACCTTCGTTTAAAGAACTTGTGTTAGGACAAGTTAAAATTAATGAAAATTTTTAAAATTGTAAATTGAAAACAGAAAATTTTAAGGGTTCTAAAACTGATTTTTTAAAAGTTTTTCATGTGTTTTGAAATTTTTATTTTATTTTAAAATAACATGTTATTTTAATTTTTAACATATAAAAATAAATAAATGATAACTACCATTTTACCTTTGGCAAACGACTCACTATTTTTCGTCCGGTGGTTAAGACGTATCTTCCATTAATTCCCCGCATTAAAACTTTCCAGGGAATTCACCGGTTGCCCCGGAATTTTCCCTGATTGATCGACAGGAATAGCAGCGGCTAGGGTTGCTAAATTACCTTCAATGATTTTATTAAAATTTAATTGATCTTTTATAGCGGAAGATAAACTTTCCATATTAGCATTATCTTTCCATATTAGCATTAATTGTTTCTAACATCTTATCATGGAAAAGCGAGTTTCTTATTTAAATTTTCATTAATTTTAACTTGTCCTAACACAAGTTCTTTAAACGAAGGTTGATTCGAATTAAAATTGGAATTGGGATTCGAATTACCTTGACGTTGATTATTCCACATATTATTACCTTGTTGGCGGAACCCATTATTGATGAAGGAGACGTCTTCCTGATTCTCAAGGCAGTTATTCCCTGAATGGCCAACATTACCACAAACTTCACAAGTCATTTTTGACTCCATGGCTTGGGCAATACTTCTGATGGATTCCTTCTCTTGAGCTCATTCGTCAAGACGTTTGATGAGAAGGTCCAACTTGGCTTCTAACATGTCAACTTCTTTAACGGTGTGCATGCCTCTTCTATTTTGGTTTCTCTCATCCTTCCATCCTTGATTAGTAACCATTTTATCAATCAATGACATGGCAGCATTGATGGTAAGGGAGAGAAATGCGCCTCCAGCAGCTGCATCAAGATGGCCTTTAGACATGGGTGTGAGCCCATCATAGAAATTTTGTAGAATCAGCCAGTTTTCAATCTCGTGATGAGGACAGGCAAGGATGTAATCTTGAAGTTGTTCCCATGCCTCAGGAATTGTTTCCTCTTGATTCTACTAGAAATTTGATATTCTTCCCCTCAAAGCATTGGTCTTGGAGAGCGAGAAGTACTTTGCTAGGAATGCTGCTGTACATTTAGTCCATGTATCAACTGCAGTTGGGTCCTTGTAGAACCACAGTTTCGCTCTTCCCACGAGGGAAAAGGGAAACAAACGGATCTTGATGGTGTCTGGCGCAACATCCTTTATGACTATAGTATCATAAAGTTCCAGGAACTGCTGTAAGTGTGCACTAGCATCCTCACTTGGCAAACTAGTGAATTGATTTGCTTGCACCATCGTGATAAGACCAGTACGCAGCTCGAAATTCCTATCACCAACATTGACAACGGGCCCTGTCGGCACATTGGCAATGGCTGGCACAGAGAACTCGTGCAATGCCTTGTTAGCCATATATTCAGGTGGTGCGGTGGAATGTGGCTTGGTTCTGGTGGTAGACGGAGAGTGTAGAATATTGGTTCGTCCTTTCCTCAAGATTGCCTCAGGATCGTCAACGAAGTTTGGAGGCAACTGAAATCCAACTCCACTTCCACTCATAAACTATCCATGTTTTCATCCACAACATGGAGAAAACATAAAAAGTTAACCTGAATGAGCAATAATTACTATACTTTATTATTACCATTGAACTTATCCATGATTAATCTAGCCTTCCCCGGCAACGGCGCCAGAAATGTTTGTTGGCATTTCTTAACATCATTACCAAGAATAGTGATATGACCCATTCTAGGCAACAGGACTAGAAATACTTATTGGTACTTATTAACATCATCACTATGAATGTAGCATTTCAACCATTCATAGATAATAATGCTAACAAATACACTGATAGTTCAGGCTCTATTCAATCCGCAAGCGCACAGATCTATCATGGTAGCATTTCACCTAGAGTATTCAGGGTATCGTTATTTATATTTTCCCATGGGAAGACAATAGCTAATCATGGATATTGGATAGCTCAATGTTAATAATATAGCATAATAACCAATTGTTCATCAGGGGTAAATGAAGCATTGATAAGTTCAATGGTAATAATAAAGTATAGTAATTATTGCTCATTCAGGTTAACTTTTATGTTTTCTCCATGTTGTGGATGAAAACATGGATAGTTTATGAGTGGAAGTGGAGTTGGATTTCAGTTGCCTCCAAACTTCGTTGACGATCCTGAGGCAATCTTGAGGAAAGGACGAACCAATATTCTACACTCTCCGTCTACCACCAGAACCAAGCCACATTCCACCGCACCACCTGAATATATGGCTAACAAGGCATTGCACGAGTTCTCTGTGCCAGCCATTGCCAATGTGCCGACAGGGCCCGTTGTCAATGTTGGTGATAGGAATTTCGAGCTGCGTACTGGTCTTATCACGATGGTGCAAGCAAATCAATTCACTAGTTTGCCAAGTGAGGATGCTAGTGCACACTTACAGCAGTTCCTGGAACTTTATGATACTATAGTCATAAAGGATGTTGCGCCAGACACCATCAAGATCCGTTTGTTTCCCTTTTCCCTCGTGGGAAGAGCGAAACTGTGGTTCTACAAGGACCCAACTGCAGTTGATACATGGACTAAATGTACAGCAGCATTCCTAGCAAAGTACTTCTCGCTCTCCAAGACCAATGCTTTGAGGGGAAGAATATCAAATTTCTAGTAGAATCAAGAGGAAACAATTCCTGAGGCATGGGAACAACTTCAAGATTACATCCTTGCCTGTCCTCATCACGAGATTGAAAACTGGCTGATTCTACAAAATTTCTATGATGGGCTCACACCCATGTCTAAAGGCCATCTTGATGCAGCTGCTGGAGGCGCATTTCTCTCCCTTACCATCAATGCTGCCATGTCATTGATTGATAAAATGGTTACTAATCAAGGATGGAAGGATGAGAGAAACCAAAATAGAAGAGGCATGCACACCGTTAAAGAAGTTGACATGTTAGAAGCCAAGTTGGACCTTCTCATCAAACGTCTTGACGAATGAGCTCAAGAGAAGGAATCCATCAGAAGTATTGCCCAAGCCATGGAGTCAAAAATGACTTGTGAAGTTTGTGGTAATGTTGGCCATTCAGGGAATAACTGCCTTGAGAATCAGGAAGACGTCTCCTTCATCAATAATGGGTTCCGCCAACAAGGTAATAATATGTGGAATAATCAACGTCAAGGTAATTCGAATCCCAATTCCAATTTTAATTCGAATCAACCTTCGTTTAAAGAACTTGTGTTAGGACAAGTTAAAATTAATGAAAATTTAAATAAGAAACTCGCTTTTCCATGATAAGATGTTAGAAACAATTAATGCTAATATGGAAAGATAATGCTAATATGGAAAGTTTATCTTCCGCTATAAAAGATCAATTAAATTTTAATAAAATCATTGAAGGTAATTTAGCAACCCTAGCCGCTGCTATTCCTGTCGATCAATCAGGGAAAATTCCGGGGCAACCGGTGAATTCCCTGGAAAGTTTTAATGCGGGGAATTAATGGAAGATACGTCTTAACCACCGGACGAAAAATAGTGAGTCGTTTGCCAAAGGTAAAATGGTAGTTATCATTTATTTATTTTTATATGTTAAAAATTAAAATAACATGTTATTTTAAAATAAAATAAAAATTTCAAAACACATGAAAAACTTTTAAAAAATCAGTTTTAGAACCCTTAAAATTTTCTGTTTTCAATTTACAATTTTAAAAATTTTCATAAAAATTCAAAATATATACAAATTTGTGGAAAATCTTTATCTGAGCAAGCAAACGGTCACCAACGTTCAAATAACCAACGGTCATAAGCTTCAAAGAGTCGTTGGAGAGCACCTGCGAAAATTAGACCAGAGAGGGGCCACCCCTGGTGCGGCCACACCCTGGGGTTGGCCGACCCCTTCTGGACGTTGCTCGGCTCCAACCGCCTCCTGACGCTCCTAGCCATTATTTCTAACTCTTCTACATCGGTGATTGCCCTCTATAAATAGCAGAGGCCGGGATGGAGGTTTGCACATCCATATTCACCATATTTTCATCCTCCTCTCATTTGCTCTCTTGCTCATTCATATTCTCTAGTTTTTTCATAAGTTTAGATCAAGTTGCCTCAGCATAAAGTTTGTGTTCTAGTTCAAGAACAAGTTCTAGGGGTGTTCATCAAGTTCTAACCCCTCTCTAGAACTAGTTCTTCGTGTTCTTGTCTTTGATCATGAGTAGGTTCTAATGGGGACGTGGTTCCCAATCTTCCGTCAGGATCAAGATAACTATCGTTGTGGCGGATAATGACACACCGATCCGGCTTCAGATCGAAAGACCCGAACCCTGCAATCTTAGCACCACAACTCCTCTGGTTATCAACCGTGTCGCTGACCCGATTGACCTCGCCAAGAAGGCTAATCCCTGCCTGCGCAATGAAGAACACAAGCAAGAACAAGAAAGAAAACAACCAAATTGCGGATGAAAGATTAATCTCACGAGTTGGGGCCTCACAT
>JAHUYU010000091.1:0-11647 GCA_030439765.1 Tripidium arundinaceum | reverse complement strand
AATCAATGAAAATCAAGAAAGGTTGACAAGAGTAGAACATCCAACTGTCTGCATGTGGCATGGCGGAGATTTGTTAGTCCACTTCCTTTGAGTGAGTGCTTTGATTGTAGATCTTGTTTTATGGCACTCGTCTTTCGTAGAGTTCTTCTATCCATGATGAATGAGTTGTGTCTTCTTTGTGCAAAGTTATTGGAATTCATCATATGTCTTGCTTCATCTTCAATTTGAATTCATCTTGTGACTTCCCCAAGTTGATTTGAAAGGTTCCTGCATGGGTTAGTCTAACAAAATATCCAGCATCTACTACAGCATACTATCGGTTCAAAAATCAATCTAGACACCACATCAAATTTGATTTAGGAGGGCATTTTAACCTAAGCACCATGCTTAATTTAAAAGTCTTTGAAAGTAAAACCAGCACACCTTTTGGTTTAAACTGAGCACCATGCTTAACTTAAAAAGGTATACGAAAATACTCCAAACCTGAGCATACTATAGCAGACAGTGGTAGCATGAAAGCATCATAGTGATTTACTCAAATAGAGATGAAAGAGTATGATTGTTATTTAGGAAGTTGATCATGTCCTAAAGGTAAAGACAACCAAGTTAATTTAGCAACATGGCAAGATAATGCTTTTAGAAAAGTCTACCCCCTAGCTTGAATTTAGCAAAGTCAAGTTTGGATGATGAAACTCTCATGTGTAAATGTGATTCAATGTTGCTTGATGATTGATTAGACATACCTTGCGTCATCATCCTTCATTCTTTTTGCTTCAAACCTGAAATGGTTAGTGACAAAAATACCCGAAGGAATATTTTTACAATTATATCTCTATGCTCATTTCATAAGGACATTTAAAGCAAAAGGTGAAAACTCATGCTATCTCTAGAAAGTGCTAGCTTTAGAGCAAGAGCTCGCCCTCGGGAATCCTTCAAATTGTGTTTCTAATTGGTGAAGTGGTCCCCACTCCAATACTAACTTTTTTTTGGGAACCTATCTCAAGATTTACACAACGAGATTTGCAATATTTATGATGAACATATGCTTCTACAACCACCCTTTCAAAGTCTTTATGAACAGTGAGTATGAGGGGGTTGAAGATCTCGTGTTTGGCAACGTTAGAGAGACCAATTGATTCAGGAGATTTTTCATATGAGCATGGATTTGATGAGGTATTCAAGAAATAACTCCCATGCTCATCGATGTCATCATCCTTTCCAAACTCCAAAGGTGATTCTTCATGAATGTCCATAGGCGAAAACATTGTCTCCATCATTTCATGACATTCGTTGGACATTTTATCATTCAAGATTTCCCATGGATTGGTGACTCTCAGGTTGGTCTTGTCTAAGGCCTCCTCCAAACTTGGATGAGTCATGTCTATTGAAGGGATTGATTTAAGCTCGCCGATTGGATCTAAGACAAGTTTGGATTCTACCCATAAAGCTTTGTTCTTGTCCATGCACTCTTCAGCAATAGCACATAAGTTCTCAATACTTTCCAGCCATTGTCGTAGCACTTCTTGGTTATCCATGTGGTCTTCATGACTCCTATACTTCGGTTGTCTTAGTGGATTTTAGGGTCATCATGAGACTTAGGAGAAAGAGTATAAGAGGAGCCATTGGGGTCAAGGATGGGTTTAAAGATGAGTTCAGATGAGACATCTAATGTGGGCATAGACGAGGAGAAGATAGGATGGGCTTCTAGGTGGCTCGGCTCTCCTTCTATGGCATCACTAGACATGCCATCCTCGAATTCTTCTCAATGGGAATAAGGATGCCTTCTAAGAGAACTCTTCTTGAGAGAATTTGAGTTATATTCACTCGAAGGTCTATGTGCTCCCAAAATTAGTATTAAAGAGGTCAACAGGGATTTCCAAAGGTGGAATTCCTTCTTCTCTTTGAGGATTTTGGGATATTGAGGGTTTGGGTTCTACACGGAGTGGTTCTAGAGGTGGAGGATTCTCAGCGATTCGATCTAAAAGGGCTTCTCCTTCCTCTGTGGTTTTATGCGCGAACGATCCTCCGACAGATATGTCTAAGAACAGGGTAGACTCCTTGGTTAATCCCAACTAGAAATGTTGTAATAAAATGTGGTTTGGGATGGAAAGGTCTGGGCCAAAATGTGCTAAAGTTAGGAATCTTTCCCAGGCTGCACCTATGGATTTCTTCTCGTTTTGGCGGAAGCTAAGTATTTCTTGTCGCAAGGAAGCAATTCGAGATATAGGGAAAACGCAAGACAGAATCTGTTCCTTAGTTCTTCCCAATCTCCAGCTACCTTCCCTACGTTATTTGTGTACCACTGTTTTGCTCTCTCATCTAGAGAAAAGGGAAACAACTTCCACCGAAGTGTTTCTTGTGACATGCCTGCAATTGTCAGACATGCACAGAGTTGCTCAAACTCCCGTAAATGGTGGTAAGGATTTTTGTAATCAAATCCTGTGAAGGATTGCTCCCGAACCATGGCTATAAAGCCAGGGCAGAGTTCAAAGCTAGTGGCCATGATCGGTCTAGACGATTGTGGTGGCTCTAAGAACTCGCCCTTTGGAGCGGAAATGTTTTGAATGGATGGTTGTTCCATGTGTAAAATAAAAGGAAAAGAGGGTAAATGATACACGGGTGGACTCGGTTCGGAGATAACTACGACAACCGTTCCCCGGCAACGACGCTAGAAATGCTTGTTGGTATTTCTTAACGTATGCAGAAAGATTCCGCAAGCGCACGGAACTACCGCTGTAGCACTTCACCTAGAGTATTCAACGTATCATAATCCTCGGGGAACGAATGACTTAATTATTCCTAACGAGCCTCCCGATTGACTATAAGATTTAATATTAAGTAACAAGGTTTATCTCTAAACAAAGTATTTAATCTAATTGACTTTAGTTATGATTTACTTGCTTTAGACTCTGGCTTAGACCTGGTCTGCCAAGTCCCTCCAGTGTAAAGCTCTACTCCGTAACCGGACGTGGGGGAATACAAGGGATGAACAGGGCTGTCACCACCTGCCACCAACCCCTCTACCGTGGATTACGCAGCAAACGAAGGTAATCTCTAGCCTAGACACCACGTCTACGCTATTAATTACTACTCTAGTAGTGCGCCGGGTCTCCCCTTCCTACTAGAATATCTGCTACTAGAACAGACAACGAACCCACAAGTAAATAATAACTAGAATCAAATGAATCAAACACTTGAAATAAAGATAAACACGAACCTTGTTCTCCAACTAGAACTTGGATCGTAGTGGTACAAGTAGAAGAAGCCGACAAGCCCGGCGATCCTTCTTGAAGATGAACTAGAACTAGAACCAGAACTAGAACTCTTGAAGAGGTAATCGATAACTCCGGTACTACTTCAACCCTTTCCTCTCTCGCTACTAATCTAATGATACAATGTGGAGTTCTATATCTTCTAATCTAAGTTGTATCTCTGTTCTAATCTATCTTGTTCTTGAGAAGGATTTCAAGTCTTTAAATAGTCATGCCAAGGCTGTAAAGAAGCGTATCGCCCACGTAGCCGACTTCAGGAACTGTCATTGAACCGCCATGCGAAAGTCGGTCACCAGAGGCGGTGCCAGGGGGGCGGCCGCACCAGGGGGTCGGTCGACCCTCTGGTGGCTCTTCTCGCCACCGACTTTGTTTGGTGGGTTCTTGGATGGGCCTGAGCTTCTTCCATGTCGGTTATTCACCTTGGATCGAGCACGAAATTGCCTTCTCTTGATTTCTGCATATTTATGTTGGGCCAGAAAGATGAATTCAGTTATTTGAAGCCCAACTTTTTATGCTTTTTCATTATTCCTGCACAAAATACATAATACACCAAAACTAGTGGAAATAGTTAGTATAAACACCTATCACTATAGTTTGGTGATTATTTTTATTAATTTTAGATAAATGTTGGCGTAAATATTAGTCATTAGTAACCGCCAACACTTAGAATCAATTATACATTGCCATCAGCTGAAGAATTAAAGAGAAGGGCTTATTGTAAATATAATAACTCCTTTTTTCATGCCACTAATGATTGCAATGTTTTCCGTCGGTATGTCCAATCGGCTCTCAATGAGGTACGTTGAGTCTTACTGAAATGCAAGTTGACAAGGCTCCCTTCCCAATCAATGTGCTTGCAAAAGGAGAGCCCGCTGGTTTGATTCATCCAGAGCAAGCTAATAAAGCTAACGACAAGAATGTCATTATCGGCGAACCACGAGAGGCACCGAATGTTGAGAAGATTTCAGGGCACAAAGTGGTGCTTGAGAAGGATGAAAGTGGCAAGAACAAGCTCAAGATCATGGCAGGATCAGCTAAGCACTTGAGGAAGCAAAGATGGTACGAGACAGTGGCGGTACAGCAGAGGCCGACTAGGCCGACTCTACTCAGGGCCAGTCGACCAAGCCGACTCCTCCACCTTTGCATTAGTCAAGTCAGCTGAGCCGACTGTGCAAATTGGCTTAACCGACTCCCCTGCTTCCAGCAACTTCAGCGCCTCTGATGTTCGTGTTTTGCGCACTTTTGTTCCATAGAGGCTTGAGATTGGTACCTGGAAGACTAATGAAGACAAGAACAAGGGAAGATTTGTGAAGAGATAATGCACCTTTGATAGGCTCATGTCTAAGTATAAGCAACAAAAGGCCAATTCCGAGAATCGGCCATTAAAAAAAGAGAGCCTACTCCTCCTAAGCAAGATGATCAAGCCAAGCAGCTGGTGGTGGCACAAGTAGCAGCTTCATTGTAGAGAGTTGCTCCTCGTGTATCTCATTGGGGTCCTCCGGTTCCACCGCCTCCACAATGGGGTCCTCATGGAGTTTGAGTGTCGTATCCTCTGCCGGCGCCCATGTATCAACAACAAAGGTGGAGAGAGCCTACTAGTTATGATTCAAGACATCCCAAATTCAGCCGATTGGGTAATGGGCAATTGAGCTCCAGCAACGCTAGTCAAGGCCAAGTGATCGCATCTAGGACTTTGACTCCTCAAGAGACGGGAAAGGCACCCATGCAGATTTATGTGCCTAAGAAGGTCGAGGAGGTTCCTGTCGCTCCTACACCGAAGCCCGATCCTCTTCCACCCATCACAATCAGCTCTATGGAGGCACCCATCACTAATCAAGATTAATCGATTGTGATTGAGGGTCCAACTCCAGCAACAAGTCAAGATGATGCTCCAAGTGTTGTTGCTGAAGTCGGGAAGGAGAAGCGTGCCGAGAGATCCCAAGTACATGCAGCCCAAGTGGTGTCCTAGTGGGTTGTCTAAAACTCAACAACGCAAATTACAGCGAGCCTGGCATAACAAACAGAAGAAGGAGAGATTGGAAAATATGAGGGATGAGATCTTCAACTCAATTCACCCAACATTCCCTCAAGGAAGCTGAAACGGGGTGTCTGTCAGCCTCCAGTCAACTCAGCCGACTACAGAGTTGGCTAAGCCGACCCCTACCCCTGCTGAGCCGGTTGAGCCAACTGCTCCTGTGCCTGCTGCTCTGGAAGGCCCAGAGTCGGCTAAGCCGACTCCAGAGTTGGCCAAGCTGACTTCCCAGTGCCCGGTGGCCTCCGATGCATCTCCATGATTCAACCCCCGCTGTTGTTGCTGATGTTGATGCAGGGGTTGATGGGGGTCTCTGAAGATCCTGATGAAGAGATGGTGGACTATGAGGCTACTCTAGAGAGAGGGGAGATCAATGAGTCTATTTGTCCACTGACTACTATGTTGTGGGAGATGATTTGACGGCGGCAGAGTTCAACTTCGCTACTCAAAGTGCTATATTTCAGAAACCAAAAGACTCCGTCAATCACCTCGCATGTGAAGGGGCGCCATATCAATGGCACGTCGGTTCACAACATGTTGGTGGATAGCGGGGCGATTGTGAACTTGATGCCATATTCGCTTTACAAGAAGCTTGGTGGCATGGATGAGGAGCTAATCAAGACCAACATGACAATCAGTGGTGTTGGAGGAGGTGCTCCCATCCCAGCTAGAGGAGTTGCATCCATGGATCTCACCATTGGAAGCAAGACTTTGGCAACTCGCAGATGTGCAAGGTAGCTATAACTTAATACTTTAGCGCGATTGGATTCATGCCAATCGGTGTGTCCCATCTAGATTGCACCAGTTTCTCATTCAGTGGGTGGGAGACGATGTTGAGGTTGTGCATTTAGATTCATAGGCCTGCATTGCTACAGCCGATGCTCCTTCACAAATCTTCCCTTGTTCTTGTCTTCATTAGTCTTCCAGGTACCAATCTCAAGCCTCTATGGAACAAAAGTGCGCAAAACACGAACATCAGAGGCGCTGAAGTTGCTGGAAGCAGGGGAGTCGGTTAAGCCAATTTGCACAGTCGGCTCAGCTGACTTGACTAATGCAAAGGTGGAGGAGTCGGCTTGGTCGACTGGCCCTGAGTAGAGTCGGCCTAGTCGGCCTCTGCTGTACCGCCACTGTCTCGTACCATCTTTGCTTCCTCAAGTGCTTAGCTGATCCTGCCATGATCTTGAGCTTGTTCTTGCCACTTTCATCCTTCTCAAGCACCACTTTGTGCCCTGAAATCTTCTCAACATTCGGTGCCTCTCGTGGTTCGCCGATAATGACATTCTTGTCGTTAGCTTTATTAGCTTGCTCTGGATGAATCAAACCAGCGGGCTCTCCTTTTGCAAGCACATTGATTGGGAAGGGAGCCTTGTCAACTTGCATTTCAGTAAGACTCAACGTACCTCATTGAGAGCCGATTGGACATACCGACGGAAAACATTGCAATCATTAGTGGCATGAAAAAAGGAGTTATTATATTTACAATAAGCCCTTCTCTTTAATTCTTCAGCTGATGGCAATGTATAATTGATTCTAAGTGTTGGCGGTTACTAATGACTAATATTTACGCCAACATTTATCTAAAATTAATAAAAATAATCACCAAACTATAGTGATAGGTGTTTATACTAACTATTTCCACTAGTTTTGGTGTATTATGTATTTGTGCAGAGATAATGAAAAAGCATAAAAAGTTGGGCTTCAAATAACTGAATTCATCTTTCTGGCCCAACATAAATATGCAGAAATCAAGAGAAGGCAATTTCGTGCTCGATCCAAGGTGAATAACCGACATGGAAGAAGCTCAGGCCCATCCAAGAACCCACCAAACAAAGTCGGTGGCGAGAAGAGCCACCAGAGGGTCGACCGACCCCCTGGTGCGGCCGCCCCCCTGGCACCGCCTCTGGTGACCGACTTTCGCATGGCGGTTCAATGACAGTTCCTGAAGTCGGCTACGTGGGCGATACGCTTCTTTACAGCCTTGGCATGACTATTTAAAGACTTGAAATCCTTCTCAAGAACAAGATAGATTAGAACAGAGATACAACTTAGATTAGAAGATATAGAACTCCACATTGTATCATTAGATTAGTAGCGAGAGAGGAAAGGGTTGAAGTAGTACCGGAGTTATCGATTACCTCTTCAAGAGTTCTAGTTCTGGTTCTAGTTCTAGTTCATCTTCAAGAAGGATCGCCGGGCTTGTCGGCTTCTTCTACTTGTACCACTACGATCCAAGTTCTAGTTGGAGAACAAGGTTCGTGTTTATCTTTATTTCAAGTGTTTGATTCATTTGATTCTAGTTATTATTTACTTGTGGGTTCGTTGTCTGTTCTAGTAGCAGATATTCTAGTAGGAAGGGGAGACCCGGCGCACTACTAGAGTAGTAATTAATAGCGTAGACGTGGTGTCTAGGCTAGAGATTACCTTCGTTTGCTGCGTAATCCACGGTAGAGGGGTTGGTGGCAGGTGGTGACAGCCCTGTTCATCCCTTGTATTCCCCCACGTCCGGTTACGGAGTAGAGCTTTACACTGGAGGGACTTGGCAGACCAGGTCTAAGCCAGAGTCTAAAGCAAGTAAATCATAACTAAAGTCAATTAGATTAAATACTTTGTTTAGAGATAAACCTTGTTACTTAATATTAAATCTTATAGTCAATCGGGAGGCTCGTTAGGAATAATTAAGTCATTCGTTCCCCGAGGATTATGATACGTTGAATACTCTAGGTGAAGTGCTACAGCGGTAGTTCCGTGCGCTTGCGGAATCTTTCTGCATACGTTAAGAAATACCAACAAGCATTTCTAGCGTCGTTGCCGGGGAACGGTTGTCGTAGTTATCTCCGAACCGAGTCCACCCGTGTATCATTTACCCTCTTTTCCTTTTATTTTACACATGGAACAACCATCCATTCAAAACATTTCCGCTCCAAAGGGCGAGTTCTTAGAGCCACCACAATCGTCTAGACCGATCATGGCCACTAGCTTTGAACTCTGCCCTGGCTTTATAGCCATGGTTCGGGAGCAATCCTTCACAGGATTTGATTACAAAAATCCTTACCACCATTTACGGGAGTTTGAGCAACTCTGTGCATGTCTGACAATTGCAGGCATGTCACAAGAAACACTTCGGTGGAAGTTGTTTCCCTTTTCTCTAGATGAGAGAGCAAAACAGTGGTACACAAATAACGTAGGGAAGGTAGCTGGAGATTGGGAAGAACTAAGGAACAGATTCTGTCTTGCGTTTTCCCTATATCTCGAATTGCTTCCTTGCGACAAGAAATACTTAGCTTCCGCCAAAACGAGAAGAAATCCATAGGTGCAGCCTGGGAAAGATTCCTAACTTTAGCACATTTTGGCCCAGACCTTTCCATCCCAAACCACATTTTATTACAACATTTCTAGTTGGGATTAACCAAGGAGTCTACCCTGTTCTTAGACATATCTGTCGGAGGATCGTTCGCGCATAAAACCACAGAGGAAGGAGAAGCCCTTTTAGATCGAATCGCTGAGAATCCTCCACCTCTAGAACCACTCCGTGTAGAACCCAAACCCTCAATATCCCAAAATCCTCAAAGAGAAGAAGGAATTCCACCTTTGGAAATCCCTGTTGACCTCTTTAATACTAATTTTGGGAGCACATAGACCTTCGAGTGAATATAACTCAAATTCTCTCAAGAAGAGTTCTCTTAGAAGGCATCCTTATTCCCATTGAGAAGAATTCGAGGATGGCATGTCTAGTGATGCCATAGAAGGAGAGCCGAGCCACCTAGAAGCCCATCCTATCTTCTCCTCGTCTATGCCCACATTAGATGTCTCATCTGAACTCATCTTTAAACCCATCCTTGACCCCAATGGCTCCTCTTATACTCTTTCTCCTAAGTCTCATGATGACCCTAAAATCCACTAAGACAACCGAAGTATAGGAGTCATGAAGACCACATGGATAACCAAGAAGTGCTACGACAATGGCTGGAAAGTATTGAGAACTTATGTGCTATTGCTGAAGAGTGCATGGACAAGAACAAAGCTTTATGGGTAGAATCCAAACTTGTCTTAGATCCAATCGGCGAGCTTAAATCAATCCCTTCAATAGACATGACTCATCCAAGTTTGGAGGAGGCCTTAGACAAGACCAACCTGAGAGTCACCAATCCATGGGAAATCTTGAATGATAAAATGTCCAACGAATGTCATGAAATGATGGAGACAATGTTTTCGCCTATGGACATTCATGAAGAATCACCTTTGGAGTTTGGAAAGGATGATGACATCGATGAGCATGGGAGTTATTTCTTGAATACCTCATCAAATCCATGCTCATATGAAAAATCTCCTGAATCAATTGGTCTCTCTAACGTTGCCAAACACGAGATCTTCAACCCCCTCATACTCACTGTTCATAAAGACTTTGAAAGGGTGGTTGTAGAAGCATATGTTCATCATAAATATTGCAAATCTCGTTGTGTAAATCTTGAGATAGGTTCCCAAAAAAAAGTTAGTATTGGAGTGGGGACCACTTCACCAATTAGAAACACAATTTGAAGGATTCCCGAGGGCGAGCTCTTGCTCTAAAGCTAGCACTTTCTAGAGATAGCATGAGTTTTCACCTTTTGCTTTAAATGTCCTTATGAAATGAGCATAGAGATATAATTGTAAAAATATTCCTTCGGGTATTTTTGTCACTAACCATTTCAGGTTTGAAGCAAAAAGAATGAAGGATGATGACGCAAGGTATGTCTAATCAATCATCAAGCAACATTGAATCACATTTACACATGAGAGTTTCATCATCCAAACTTGACTTTGCTAAATTCAAGCTAGGGGGTAGACTTTTCTAAAAGCATTATCTTGCCATGTTGCTAAATTAACTTGGTTGTCTTTACCTTTAGGACATGATCAACTTCCTAAATAACAATCATACTCTTTCATCTCTATTTGAGTAAATCACTATGATGCTTTCATGCTACCACTGTCTGCTATAGTATGCTCAGGTTTGGAGTATTTTCGTATACCTTTTTAAGTTAAGCATGGTGCTCAGTTTAAACCAAAAGGTGTGCTGGTTTTACTTTCAAAGACTTTTAAATTAAGCATGGTGCTTAGGTTAAAATGCCCTCCTAAATCAAATTTGATGTGGTGTCTAGATTGATTTTTGAACCGATAGTATGCTGTAGTAGATGCTGGATATTTTGTTAGACTAACCCATGCAGGAACCTTTCAAATCAACTTGGGGAAGTCACAAGATGAATTCAAATTGAAGATGAAGCAAGACATATGATGAATTCCAATAACTTTGCACAAAGAAGACACAACTCATTCATCATGGATAGAAGAACTCTACGAAAGACGAGTGCCATAAAACAAGATCTACAATCAAAGCACTCACTCAAAGGAAGTGGACTAACAAATCTCCGCCATGCCACTTGAAGACAAAGAACATCATGGAGGAACTCAAGTTGCAGCTCTAATGCACAGCCTCCCGTCAATCAAGAATCAATGAAAATCAAGAAAGGTTGACAAGAGTAGAACATCCAACTGTCTGCATGTTCATCTCCTGAATCAAATGGTTGAAGCATGGGAAAGGAAGGCCAATTCCTCTAAAGATTATCCAACCGTGCTCTTCCTCCTCTCATGCTCGCGTCATTCTGGTCCGCCGGAATGAACAATGAGTGGAGCAAAAAGGTCCAATACTATGAAAAGAGGGTAAATGATACACGGGTGGACTCGGTTCGGAGATAACTACGACAACCGTTCCCCGGCAACGACGCTAGAAATGCTTGTTGGTATTTCTTAACGTATGCAGAAAGATTCCGCAAGCGCACGGAACTACCGCTGTAGCACTTCACCTAGAGTATTCAACGTATCATAATCCTCGGGGAACGAATGACTTAATTATTCCTAACGAGCCTCCCGATTGACTATAAGATTTAATATTAAGTAACAAGGTTTATCTCTAAACAAAGTATTTAATCTAATTGACTTTAGTTATGATTTACTTGCTTTAGACTCTGGCTTAGACCTGGTCTGCCAAGTCCCTCCAGTGTAAAGCTCTACTCCGTAACCGGACGTGGGGGAATACAAGGGATGAACAGGGCTGTCACCACCTGCCACCAACCCCTCTACCGTGGATTACGCAGCAAACGAAGGTAATCTCTAGCCTAGACACCACGTCTACGCTATTAATTACTACTCTAGTAGTGCGCCGGGTCTCCCCTTCCTACTAGAATATCTGCTACTAGAACAGACAACGAACCCACAAGTAAATAATAACTAGAATCAAATGAATCAAACACTTGAAATAAAGATAAACACGAACCTTGTTCTCCAACTAGAACTTGGATCGTAGTGGTAC
>JAHUYU010001693.1:0-17100 GCA_030439765.1 Tripidium arundinaceum | reverse complement strand
ATTCCTCTTCTCACGACCCCCACCCCAAAGGCGAAGGACATCACCAAATCTATGACATGAAGAAGGCGCCACACCATGCCCGATCCAAAAGGGCTAGAAATCAAGTCCGATCTCCTTTACCTTCTGAGGAGGAGGAAGAGGAAGAAGAGGAGGGTGATGGCGAGGGAGAGGAGCAGGATGAGGAGAGTGACAGTGATGATTAGGTTGAGTACAACATGGGGGAGGTGGTGCAAGCTATCAACATGGCTGCGCCGCCGGCCAGGAGGAAATGGGAGCCCAATGAATTTCATTCTTCCTGCAAGATCAAGCAGTATGGTGGGGGTGCCACTTCGCCTACCACGTTCTTCCACTCTAGGGTCCAGCACGAGCTTGTTGGCAGTTACTAATGACCTATTCCATACCGCCAACTTGTATGAAAAATGGAGAAAAACATATGTTTTACATGCATATGTCTTTGATATTCACCTAGTTCCACATGTATTGGAAGATTACTATTTTGCAGGACTTAAGTGTGGAATTAGTGTAAAACTCGGGAAAATGCGCAATCAACAAAGCGTATTTGCACAGCCCAAGTTGAAGAATGTGAAGAAGGCCAAATCACGATGCGAACCAGGCACAATACCCAACATAGAAGTGATCCAGACCCATCAGGGAGCCCACCAGACAAAGTCGGTGGCGAAAGGCGGTGGCCAGGGTGTGGCCGACCCCCTGGTGCGGCCGCCCCCCTGGTGGCGTGTCTCGGGCCCATCTTTCGCATGTCGGTTCCTATGGCGGTGCTAAAGGCGGTTCCATGGGTTACCAAGAATATTCGTCCACGAACCGACCTTTAGGCACTATAAAAGGCAGCCATGTTCTCCTCTGTAAATCAAGTTTCACACAAGTTTCATACTACCAGGCAATACAACTCCAGAGCTCTCTAGTTTTAGTTTATCCTTTTAATTGTAGTTTAGATCTAGAGCAGAGCTTCAAGTTGTAAAGAGGAGAAGAACATTTTGGCTATTCTTGGTATGAATAAATCTAGTTCTAGTTCCATCTTGTTCTTGTTCTCTACTTATATTTATAGTATTGTTCTTGAATTAGAGCCTAGTTCTTCATTCATGTTCTTCGTATTAGAACTAGTTCTTAGTTCAAGTATGTTGATCATGATGATTAGAGCTTCGATCTTAATTAAACATATAATTAGTGTGATCATGTTTAGACTAATGTCTAGATGGTGGTTTACCAAGTCATCAGATTCGCATATGTTCTGTGCCTGTCGATCCGTAGGGTCGGGGACCTGGGGGGACATATGTGGTTTTCGTGTATGCAAGTGTGGTACTTGGATACAAGGGAACGGGTAATTGCAATTCGTACTCCACGATAGTGGGGTAGGCGGCAGGTGGTGACAGCCATGTTCGTCCCTCGTATTCCCCCACGTTCGGGTATGGTGTAGGAGTCTAAAGCGATGTGGGTAGCTGGCAGACCAGACCTTATGCATTCTCCCGATCCATCTAGATGTGAATCTAACCATGTTTATATTAATTGTATGACTTGCTAGAATTCTTGACAATAACTATAATAGATTGTTCTAGTTAGGATATTCTTTTATTCTTTATTCTTTTATTTAATTATCTTTCTTTACCTCTGATAGAGATGCTCATATATGCCTGTATGAAACTTCACTATCCCCCAATTTATCAATGCCTCATTTACCCCTGATGAACAATTGATTATTATGCTATATTATTAACATTGAGCTATCCAATATCCATGATTAGCTATTGCCTTCCCATGGGAAAATATAAATAACGATACCCTGAATACTCTGGGTGAAATGCTACAATGATAGATCTGTGCGCTTGCGGATTGAATAGAGCCTGAACTATCAGTGTATTTGTTAGCATTATTATCTATGAATGGTTGAAATGCTACATTCATAGTGATGATGTTAATAAGTACCAATAAGTATTTTTAGCGCCGTTGCCTAGAATGGGTCATATCACTATTCTTGGTAATGACGTTAGGAAATGCCAACAGAGCTCTTTTGGGGTGTCTTTGACCAGGCCATGATGAACAAAAATTAGCTATGGGTGCATTGGGGCTATTTGGAGGGTTTCCCGAACATACACCCTTTGATTGAGAAGATTGAGAGAGCAGGCTTGAAGAATGCTATGGCTATGATGCAGAACTGGAATGAAGCTGTGGTCCGACAGTTCTATGCAACACTTGAGGTTCACATGGTTAAGGAGAGAATCAGGTGGATGACTGGGATTGGGAAATTCAAGGCTTCCTTTCGAGAGTTTGCTGAGGTTTGCGGGCTTGACTATGATGACATGCAGACGGGAAAGCTTGCGAAGGACATTAAGACCATGGAGGAGGAGACCCGTAGGTTCTACATGTCAGGCGAGTTTAACTACACCTATAGTGCCGGGCTGAAGAGGTTCCCTCATTTGCTCAACGCTATGCTGCGGTGCACACTTATGCCCAAGGGTGGCAACTCCGACCGGGTACGTCCTCCCTATTATGAGGTAATGAGGGCAATACTCGATGGTGAGAAGCTCATCATGGTGGAGTACCTGGTGTCCGAGATGCTAGATTGCAAGCATAATCTGAGGAGTGCCTTCACCTACCAGCCCTACATCATGGCCTTGGTGAAGTGCAAGGCAATCTTCCAGGGGATAGAGGAGAAGGTGCACAGGCCCTACCGTCCTCACTTCAACGACAAGGACTTCCTACAGAGAGACCCTTCTTTGGATGGACCCCCACCACCACCACGGACACAGGGCATTGAGGTGGGACAGCCGTCCACTCAGACTGACACCAGCAGCTGGGAGAGAGCCGCAAGAGCTAGCAGCAGCACTTGGGTGCCTCCAGAGGGTTACTTTGCCCCTTTCTTCGAGGGCATCCAGGCGCAGGTCCAAAGCATGCTTGAGCCTATTGATCAGAACTTCGACTTGAGGTTCCAGCGCCAGCAGACCTACTTGCACCAGAGCTTTGTCGACCCGGTCCTCAGCTCAGTGCACGGTTTGGTAGAGCAAATGGGCTGACTCGCCACATAGGAGCAGGTTCAGGAGCTCTGCACTAACTTCAACACACACCTTCAGGACTTTGGATAGTTTAGGCAGTCCTACGACGCCTTTACTGGCCACTTCTACATCTGCTACCTGTTGACGGTCACTAACGATGAAATTCGACCGTCAATAAGCTCATAAAAAGGAGAAACTAGCAAACTTAAGTCACATATGCATTTACTATTAACCGAGTTCCACATGTATTTGGAGTATATCACTTTGCAGGTCACAAACACAAATACATGGAATAAACCATCAAAAGGCGCTTTCCAATGTTAATTCGCGCAAAGAATGGAGAAGGCGCCAAACATCGCAACACCAGCGGGGCAAAACACCACGCAACAGTGTTCCAAGCCCAACCAGAGACCACCTCGCAAAGGCGGTGGCCATTTGGACCACCTAGTGGGCCGGCCGGCCCAGGGGGCGGCCGCCCCCCTATCACCGCCATATGCCCTGGTCTTGCTCTGGCGGTGGCATGGAGGCATGCGACGTCGGTTCCCCAGGTGCTTCACGCCAAAAATAGGGTGGAGCACCGCCTTTGCTTCAGTATAAAAAGGGGCTCCCTCTCTTCTCAAAGGATATGATAGAAAAAATCCCAATTCAATTCACAAGGAGAGAAGAGTAGACTCTTACTTTTTCAGTAGTTGTAATTGAAATAAGAGAGGAAAGTGAGTGAGGAGAGAGTTGGAGAAGAGTCAGAATACTAGCAACTTCGCTTAGTGTGCTAGCTACACTAAGTCGAAGTGCTGGAGCCGAGAGCTTCTCTGCATGTACCTCTACAAGCTTCTTACTGTTTGGAGTAAGAGACTTGTTGTTTAACTTTGGTTATTTATCTAAAAAAGTTACCTTTGCACTATTATAGACCTGTGGGTTCGTCGTCCGTCCTTGCGGCGGGTACTCTAGTAGAAGGGCCCTGATAAAGACGGATAACCCTTGCTAGCATGCTAGAGTATTAATGGATAGCGTAGACATGGTGTCTAGGCTAGAAGCTATCTTCGTTTGCCTCTGTCCCTACGGATTGAGGGGTAGGCGGTAGGTAGTGACAGCCCTGTCCGTCCCTTGTAATCCCCCACGTTCGGGCTCGTGGTAGAGCAGAGGCCGGCATCGCTTGGCAGACCAAGTGCAATCCGGCGCCAGAAGCAAGTCTATAGTAACAAAGTTACCTCAGTTAAGATATCTATCCTTAGAAAAACCTCGCTACCTCGTTCATTTCTCCCTTGTGGTCATGGGCTAACTAGTTGAAGAGTCTAGCACAACCATTCCTTTAGGAAATTACGATACCCTGAATACTTCCGGGTGAAGTGCTACAACGGTGTATCCGTGCGCTTGCGGATTACTCTGCTTACGCTAAGAAACACCAACAAGCATTTCTGGCGCTGTTGCCGGGGAACGGTTGTCGTTTCTAGTCTCCAAACCTAGTTGCCTGTGTTTTATCTAAAAGAAAAAAATCATTTATAAAATATAAATACATTCTTCATGGAGCATCAATCAATTCACCAACTTTCTGCTCCCAAGGGCGAGTTCTTAGAACCACCACAATCTTCAAAGCCAATCATAGCTTCAGGTTATGAACTCCACCCTAGTTTTATAGCTATGGTTCGGGAACATACCTTCTCAGGGTATGATTACGAAGACCCCTATCATCACCTAAGGGAATTTGAGCAGCTTTGTGCGTGCCTGACAATCGCAGGCATGTCACATGAAACAATTCGGTGGAAGTTGTTTCCCGTCTCGCTTGATGAGAGGGCAAAACAATGGTACACTCACAACGTAGTGAAGGTAGCTAGAGATTGGGAAGAACTAAGGAACAGATTTTGTCTTGCGTTCTTCCCTATATCCCGAATCGCTACCCTACGACAAGAGATCCTCAATTTCCAGCAAGAGGAGAAGGAAACCATAGGCGCAGCTTGGGACCAGTTTTTAACTTTATCTCGTTCAGGTCCTGACTTGTCTATACCCAACCATGTGTTATTACAACACTTTTGGCTGGGACTTAGCAAGGAATCTGCCCTTCAACTAGATATCACAGCCGGAGGTTCCTTTACACATAAAACCACGGAGGAAGGAGAAGCCCTCCTAGATCGAATCTTAGAAAACACTCCTCCGCTAGAACCCATTCGAGTAGAGCCGTTCCTTCGTCACGAAGAAGCCTCCTCGACTGAAGCTGAGCTTTCACTTCCCAAAGAAGAACTGTTACCCGAACCTGAAGACCCAAAAGAAGATCCTGAGCCCATAGATCTTCCACCTTTTGATGATGACCTATTTGAAGACTTTGGAAACACCTCGAATTTTGCATTGAATGGTTGAAGGAGGGGTAAGTATTACAATTTCCTCCATTGATTGCTCTGTCTCTTCCAACCATTCAGTGCTTAGGATGGCACTCAACTCCTTAACAGATTTTCTGAGGAACTCTTTATCTAGTAGGTCAGATGGAGGATTTGGAATTGGGGGTTTCTTTTGGCATAGGTAATTCGAGGTGTTTCCAAAGTCTTCAAATAGGTCATCATCAAAAGGTGGAAGATCTATGGGCTCAGGATCTTCTTTTGGGTCTTCAGGTTCGGGTAACAGTTCTTCTTTGGGAAGTGAAAGCTCAGCTTCAGTCGAGGAGGCTTCTTCGTGACGAAGGAACGGCTCTACTCGAATGGGTTCTAGCGGAGGAGTGTTTTCTAAGATTCGATCTAGGAGGGCTTCTCCTTCCTCCGTGGTTTTATGTGTAAAGGAACCTCCGGCTGTGATATCTAGTTGAAGGGCAGATTCCTTGCTAAGTCCCAGCCAAAAGTGTTGTAATAACACATGGTTGGGTATAGACAAGTCAGGACCTGAACGAGATAAAGTTAAAAAACTGGTCCCAAGCTGCGCCTATGGTTTCCTTCTCCTCTTGCTGGAAATTGAGGATCTCTTGTCGTAGGGTAGCGATTCGGGATATAGGGAAGAACGCAAGACAAAATCTGTTCCTTAGTTCTTCCCAATCTCTAGCTACCTTCACTACGTTGTGAGTGTACCATTGTTTTGCCCTCTCATCAAGCGAGACGGGAAACAACTTCCACCGAATTGTTTCATGTGACATGCCTGCGATTGTCAGGCACGCACAAAGCTGCTCAAATTCCCTTAGGTGATGATAGGGGTCTTCGTAATCATACCCTGAGAAGGTATGTTCCCGAACCATAGCTATAAAACTAGGGTGGAGTTCATAACCTGAAGCTATGATTGGCTTTGAAGATTGTGGTGGTTCTAAGAACTCGCCCTTGGGAGCAGAAAGTTGGTGAATTGATTGATGCTCCATGAAGAATGTATTTATATTTTATAAATGATTTTTTTCTTTTAGATAAAACACAGGCAACTAGGTTTGGAGACTAGAAACGACAACCGTTCCCCGGCAACAGCGCCAGAAATGCTTGTTGGTGTTTCTTAGCGTAAGCAGAGTAATCCGCAAGCGCACGGATACACCGTTGTAGCACTTCACCCGGAAGTATTCAGGGTATCGTAATTTCCTAAAGGAATGGTTGTGCTAGACTCTTCAACTAGTTAGCCCATGACCACAAGGGAGAAATGAACGAGGTAGCGAGGTTTTTCTAAGGATAGATATCTTAACTGAGGTAACTTTGTTACTATAGACTTGCTTCTGGCGCCGGATTGCACTTGGTCTGCCAAGCGATGCCGGCCTCTGCTCTACCACGAGCCCGAACGTGGGGGATTACAAGGGACGGACAGGGCTGTCACTACCTACCGCCTACCCCTCAATCCGTAGGGACAGAGGCAAACGAAGATAGCTTCTAGCCTAGACACCATGTCTACGCTATCCATTAATACTCTAGCATGCTAGCAAGGGTTATCCGTCTTTATCAGGGCCCTTCTACTAGAGTACCCGCCGCAAGGACGGACGACGAACCCACAGGTCTATAATAGTGCAAAGGTAACTTTTTTAGATAAATAACCAAAGTTAAACAACAAGTCTCTTACTCCAAACAGTAAGAAGCTTGTAGAGGTACATGCAGAGAAGCTCTCGGCTCCAGCACTTCGACTTAGTGTAGCTAGCACACTAAGCGAAGTTGCTAGTATTCTGACTCTTCTCCAACTCTCTCCTCACTCACTTTCCTCTCTTATTTCAATTACAACTACTGAAAAAGTAAGAGTCTACTCTTCTCTCCTTGTGAATTGAATTGGGATTTTTTCTATCATATCCTTTGAGAAGAGAGGGAGCCCCTTTTTATACTGAAGCAAAGGCGGTGCTCCACCCTATTTTTGGCGTGAAGCACCTGGGGAACCGACGTCGCATGCCTCCATGCCACCGCCAGAGCAAGACCAGGGCATATGGCGGTGATAGGGGGCGGCCGCCCCCTGGGCCGGCCGGCCCACTAGGTGGTCCAAATGGCCACCGCCTTTGCGAGGTGGTCTCTGGTTGGGCTTGGAACACTGTTGCGTGGTGTTTTGCCCCGCTGGTGTTGCGATGTTTGGCGCCTTCTCCATTCTTTGCGCGAATTAACATTGGAAAGCGCCTTTTGATGGTTTATTCCATGTATTTGTGTTTGTGACCTGCAAAGTGATATACTCCAAATACATGTGGAACTCGGTTAATAGTAAATGCATATGTGACTTAAGTTTGCTAGTTTCTCCTTTTTATGAGCTTATTGACGGTCGAATTTCATCGTTAGTGACCGTCAACAGGTAGCAGATGTAGAAGTGGCCAGTAAAGGCGTCGTAGGACTGCCTAAACTATCCAAAGTCCTGAAGGTGTGTGTTGAAGTTAGTGCAGAGCTCCTGAACCTGCTCCTATGTGGCGAGTCAGCCCATTTGCTCTACCAAACCGTGCACTGAGCTGAGGACCGGGTCGACAAAGCTCTGGTGCAAGTAGGTCTGCTGGCGCTGGAACCTCAAGTCGAAGTTCTGATCAATAGGCTCAAGCATGCTTTGGACCTGCGCCTGGATGCCCTCGAAGAAAGGGGCAAAGTAACCCTCTGGAGGCACCCAAGTGCTGCTGCTAGCTCTTGCGGCTCTCTCCCAGCTGCTGGTGTCAGTCTGAGTGGACGGCTGTCCCACCTCAATGCCCTGTGTCCGTGGTGGTGGTGGGGGTCCATCCAAAGAAGGGTCTCTCTGTAGGAAGTCCTTGTCGTTGAAGTGAGGACGGTAGGGCCTGTGCACCTTCTCCTCTATCCCCTGGAAGATTGCCTTGCACTTCACCAAGGCCATGATGTAGGGCTGGTAGGTGAAGGCACTCCTCAGATTATGCTTGCAATCTAGCATCTCGGACACCAGGTACTCCACCATGATGAGCTTCTCACCATCGAGTATTGCCCTCATTACCTCATAATAGGGAGGACGTACCCGGTCGGAGTTGCCACCCTTGGGCATAAGTGTGCACCGCAGCATAGCGTTGAGCAAATGAGGGAACCTCTTCAGCCCGGCACTATAGGTGTAGTTAAACTCGCCTGACATGTAGAACCTACGGGTCTCCTCCTCCATGGTCTTAATGTCCTTCGCAAGCTTTCCCGTCTGCATGTCATCATAGTCAAGCCCGCAAACCTCAGCAAACTCTCGAAAGGAAGCCTTGAATTTCCCAATCCCAGTCATCCACCTGATTCTCTCCTTAACCATGTGAACCTCAAGTGTTGCATAGAACTGTCGGACCACAGCTTCATTCCAGTTCTGCATCATAGCCATAGCATTCTTCAAGCCTGCTCTCTCAATCTTCTCAATCAAAGGGTGTATGTTCGGGAAACCCTCCAAATAGCCCCAATGCACCCATAGCTAATTTTTGTTCATCATGGCCTGGTCAAAGACACCCCAAAAGAGCTCTGTTGGCATTTCCTAACGTCATTACCAAGAATAGTGATATGACCCATTCTAGGCAACGGCGCTAAAAATACTTATTGGTACTTATTAACATCATCACTATGAATGTAGCATTTCAACCATTCATAGATAATAATGCTAACAAATACACTGATAGTTCAGGCTCTATTCAATCCGCAAGCGCACAGATCTATCATTGTAGCATTTCACCCAGAGTATTCAGGGTATCGTTATTTATATTTTCCCATGGGAAGGCAATAGCTAATCATGGATATTGGATAGCTCAATGTTAATAATATAGCATAATAATCAATTGTTCATCAGGGGTAAATGAGGCATTGATAAATTGGGGGATAGTGAAGTTTCATACAGGCATATATGAGCATCTCTATCAGAGGTAAAGAAAGATAATTAAATAAAAGAATAAAGAATAAAAGAATATCCTAACTAGAACAATCTATTATAGTTATTGTCAAGAATTCTAGCAAGTCATACAATTAATATAAACATGGTTAGATTCACATCTAGATGGATCGGGAGAATGCATAAGGTCTGGTCTGCCAGCTACCCACATCGCTTTAGACTCCTACACCATACCCGAACGTGGGGGAATACGAGGGACGAACATGGCTGTCACCACCTGCCGCCTACCCCACTATCGTGGAGTACGAATTGCAATTACCCGTTCCCTTGTATCCAAGTACCACACTTGCATACACGAAAACCACATATGTCCCCCCAGGTCCCCGACCCTACGGATCGACAGGCACAGAACATATGCGAATCTGATGACTTGGTAAACCACCATCTAGACATTAGTCTAAACATGATCACACTAATTATATGTTTAATTAAGATCGAAGCTCTAATCATCATGATCAACATACTTGAACTAAGAACTAGTTCTAATACGAAGAACATGAATGAAGAACTAGGCTCTAATTCAAGAACAATACTATAAATATAAGTAGAGAACAAGAACAAGATGGAACTAGAACTAGATTTATTCATACCAAGAATAGCCAAAATGTTCTTCTCCTCTTTACAACTTGAAGCTCTGCTCTAGATCTAAACTACAATTAAAAGGATAAACTAAAACTAGAGAGCTCTGGAGTTGTATTGCCTGGTAGTATGAAACTTGTGTGAAACTTGATTTACAGAGGAGAACATGGCTGCCTTTTATAGTGCCTAAAGGTCGGTTCGTGGACGAATATTCTTGGTAACCCATGGAACCGCCTTTAGCACCGCCATAGGAACCGACATGCGAAAGATGGGCCCGAGACACGCCACCAGGGGGGCGGCCGCACCAGGGGGTCGGCCACACCCTGGCCACCGCCTTTCGCCACCGACTTTGTCTGGTGGGCTCCCTGATGGGTCTGGATCACTTCTATGTTGGGTATTGTGCCTGGTTCGCATCGTGATTTGGCCTTCTTCACATTCTTCAACTTGGGCTGTGCAAATACGCTTTGTTGATTGCGCATTTTCCCGAGTTTTACACTAATTCCACACTTAAGTCCTGCAAAATAGTAATCTTCCAATACATGTGGAACTAGGTGAATATCAAAGACATATGCATGTAAAACATATGTTTTTCTCCATTTTTCATACAAGTTGGCGGTATGGAATAGGTCATTAGTAACTGCCAACAAGCTCGTGCTGGACCCTAGAGTGGAAGAACGTGGTAGGCGAAGTGGCACCCCCACCATACTGCTTGATCTTGCAGGAAGAATGAAATTCATTGGGCTCCCATTTCCTCCTGGCCGGCGGCGCAGCCATGTTGATAGCTTGCACCACCTCCCCCATGTTGTACTCAACCTAATCATCACTGTCACTCTCCTCATCCTGCTCCTCTCCCTCGCCATCACCCTCCTCTTCTTCCTCTTCCTCCTCCTCAGAAGGTAAAGGAGATCGGACTTGATTTCTAGCCCTTTTGGATCGGGCATGGTGTGGCGCCTTCTTCTTGCTCCCCTCTGGTGAGTAATCCCCATCCATGGGATCATCGCCATCGGTGATGTGGCGGCAGTTGGACGAGACATCCCCTCTTGGTTTCCTCTTCTCACGACCCCCACCCCAAAGGCGAAGGACATCACCAAATCTATGACATGAAAGAAGAAGGGACAAGTTAGAAATTGTTGGACAAAAGGGGTCAAATTGGGATTTAAGAGAAAGTGAGCGGAAAGGAATCAAATCAATGCACAAGTGTAAGCTACAGCAAGTCTAAAACATATATGAAGGCTATGCAAGACATCTATGAAGTTTGGATAACAATCAAACAAGTTAGAATTAATTCAGCACTAAATAGGCTTTGACGAAGTATCTGCCAAGGGTCGCAGACCGTCCGTTGAATTATAAGGCTGTAATATTTACCTAGACTGAGAGCAACTGGTTCACACGGAGCGTCCGCCAGTGGCGACGGAACGTTCCGCCGAGACAAAAATCAACTCAGAAAGGCTTTTGAAGCTACAGACTAGATTTCATGGACTGCCCATCAATGCTGGCAGAACATCCCATAAAATGGAATAGAAGCACAGAGAAGGTACCGGGCTACAGATTAAGGTGACAGAGTTTTCGCGAAATTCTACCACGGACCATCCGTAGGGGACACCAACAATGCCAGTGAGATCTGCAAATTTTTTTCTAAGTCCCCATGGTCTGACGGAACATTCCGCCAGGAGCGGAGGAGTGTCCGTCGAAAGTCGAAACAACAAGAAATATGCATAGTAACTGCCAAGGATTCAATCTCCAATATCTCTCTCTTGATTTAAGCAGTTCTAACCTGCCAAATCTTGCACAAAGGTACATCTAAGCATGCTTTACAAGATCCCCAAGTTGGTTTTGACCAAACCCTAGCCATTGCATGGATCGAAGTAACCCTTGCTTTGCAACTAATGAAAAAGAGCAAAAAAGGGAGAAGAATCGAAGCACTTACTTGCCCAACATCTTGGAGAAGCTGGTGGAGGGCACGTGGGCGAGAGAATCAACCAAAAATGATCAAAAGCGAGAGGCGTGGCGTGATCGGCGGTATGGGCGCGTGGGGGACCGAAGTGGATAAGAAAAGGACATGTTCTAGGGGCTGTCAGGCCTTTTATAGCCCGACATTTGATAGAGAGTTCATCGCAGGCAGCGGAGTGTCCGTCACCTCCACGATGGACCCAGATAATCTGTCAGAGTATCCAATGCCTTGGCGGAGTGTCCATCGCCTCTCGCGGATAGTCCGTCGGTGGCTGAGAAATGCAGATTCTCCCTTGAAAGCTTTAACCCAAAACCATATACAAAGTATAATTCTATGGAGATGCCATCAACAATCAGGGTGATACATACAACATAATCAAACTCTTTTTATCGATATTTGCGTAAGATCGAGGATGCAACGGGTATATGTGGATCTAAGTTTTCATGCCGTGTCGGAACCCGGACTACGTGTGTAGACACGTATGTGTATGTTGCAGGGAGCGCTCTGGCATGGAGACCAACTAAACACATAAGCCGATTTGTTTTTGACCCTGTCGTGATGAATCCGAACCCACATAATAATTAAATCCACACGAAGGAAAATGCAAACTCACCACAAAACATCACGACAAAAAGATTGAACCTTAAAAGCCAAACAAACTCTACCACTTGGCAAAGCTTGAGGTCGAGCTTGTTTCCAAGTGGGGGAGAACTTGTCACGACCCAAAGTCGTTCCAACTAAAACTACAAATAAAAACTTTACAAAAATCATCTAGAAAGAATCCTCGAACCCCTAGAGTCACCTTAGCAACCTTTCATGGAGATCCCTGGTGCTTTGGAAGTGGATAAGAACTCCAAGTTCGCAACTCTATCTCTCCGTTTCCCTCGAGTCAACCGAAGTCCAACTGAAATCAACAATGGTCAAATTGGAATCATCGGCATGAAGATGTTCTCCGAGAGATGCTCATGAATGTTCCTAATCTCTCCTTAAGTGAATGTCTATCTCTTGGACATTAAGATTTGGCCCCAATGCCAAGGACCTACCTTGTGGATCAATTTCTCAAGTTCAGTAAACTGACGGAGTGTCTGCCATAGATGACGGACTGTCCGCCAATTATCTGAACAGTTGTAGTAAGTGGGAAGTGAGCTATTATCCACTCACCTTGGTGTGGCCCACGTGTCAGAACGTAAGTGAGGTACCTATTAGTAGGGGAATGCCAACTCCACTCATCCTCTTTCCCATTTGACCCACTCCCTCTCTCTCTAGAATGAAGAATAAGAGAAAGGACAGGATGAACTAGAGTGAGAAAGTGGAGAAGGAGGAGAAGGGTTGGAAGATCAAGGGAAGGAAGGGCCACAAAATCAGCCCAAGATCAAGTCCATGAGCCTCTTCATCTCCATCATCTCATGGTTAGCTCAAGAGCTCTCTCTTCTCATTTTCTTGAGCTCAAACCTCAAACCCTAACTCAAGTTTCTCTCCATGCATGGATGGATCATGAGGTTTGGAAGTTGCTCCATCATCCCAAGAGTAAGATCAAGAGTTGCTACAACTCAATCCTCTCATGTTTTCTCTAAATCTCTCTCCCGTATGGATTTATGGATTTTTTGCAAGAACCGTCAAATCCATCTCTATGGCTTGGAAGCAAGTTCACTCAAGGCCTTATCTTCATCTTGGTGCTATGGAAACCACCAAACCTCAGAGCTAAGTTGCCATGCCCAATCTCAAGAAATTATCCTCAATTTATCATGGTTATAGTTTGATTCTAAATCAATAGTTGCACTTAGTAACTAGAGCTCAAACCCCAGCTATCTCTAGCCAAACATGTGACCTAAACCACCCTAGGAACCTTTTACACATGCATGATACACAGCTCCCTCAATCTAGGTTTGAATCACCAAGAAACAAAGTGAAAAACTATGAACATGGGTTCTATCGACCCAAAGACGGAGTGTACATCAAATTTGGCGGAGTGTCCATCGATCTGGAAACTTAGCCAAAACTCACGGCCAAGCACTGAACACTCACTGTAACCCCACCCACGAAGTGTCCGTGAAATGACACGGACTGTCTGCCATTAAATAAATTTGATTTCTAGAGAACCCGAGGGCAGCCAGTTCCTGACGGAGTGTCCGCCAATTCTTGCTGAGTGTCCGTGAAGGCACAAAACTCTCAGAATGCCTAAGTCCCAACTCTCCGTAGTGTCCCACAGGACGTTCCGTGCCGCCACGGAGTGTCTGTCACCTCTGACAGAGAGTCCATCAATTCATCCAGAGCACAAATAGAACCTGTTAGCCTCGGGAATTCACTCTACGGAGCATCCGTCATTTCTGACGGAGTGTCCGTCGATTCAATTTAAATGTTAAAATGTTAGAAGCTTAACCTTTGGACCTAACCACCCTACTACATGGTTAGATAAAAAATAGAGAAACACTAATCCACAGTTAGATCTCTCTTCCCAAGTTCCAAATCACAAGATCACCCTCAATCTATATCTATCTCTTTATCCAAGCATCGTGCTTGTCTCCAATCTATCGAATGTTTTCTTTTAGGATTCGCATAGCTCGTGAGGAACTTGGGAAGAGAGATCTAACTGTGGATTAGTGTTTCTCTATTTTTTATCTAACCATGTAGTAGGGTGGTTAGGTCCAAAGGTTAAGCTTCTAACATTTTAACATTTAAATTGAATCGACGGACACTCCGTCAGAAATGACGGATGCTCCGTAGAGTGAATTCCCGAGGCTAACAGGTTCTATTTGTGCTCTGGATGAATTGATGGACTCTCTGTCAGAGGTGACAGACACTCCGTGGCGGCACGGAACGTCCTGTGGGACACTACGGAGAGTTGGGACTTAGGCATTCTGAGAGTTTTGTGCCTTCACGGACACTCAGCAAGAATTGGCGGACACTCCGTCAGGAACTGGCTGCCCTCGGGTTCTCTAGAAATCAAATTTATTTAATGGCAGACAGTCCGTGTCATTTCACGGACACTTCGTGGGTGGGGTTACAGTGAGTGTTCAGTGCTTGGCCGTGAGTTTTGGCTAAGTTTCCAGATCGATGGACACTCCGCCAAATTTGATGTACACTCCGTCTTTGGGTCGATAGAACCCATGTTCATAGTTTTTCACTTTGTTTCTTGGTGATTCAAACCTAGATTGAGGGAGCTGTGTATCATGCATGTGTAAAAGGTTCCTAGGGTGGTTTAGGTCACATGTTTGGCTAGAGATAGCTGGGGTTTGAGCTCTAGTTACTAAGTGCAACTATTGATTTAGAATCAAACTATAACCATGATAAATTGAGGATAATTTCTTGAGATTGGGCATGGCAACTTAGCTCTGAGGTTTGGTGGTTTCCATAGCACCAAGATGAAGATAAGGCCTTGAGTGAACTTGCTTCCAAGCCATAGAGATGGATTTGACGGTTCTTGCAAAAAATCCATAAATCCATACGGGAGAGAGATTTAGAGAAAACATGAGAGGATTGAGTTGTAGCAACTCTTGATCTTACTCTTGGGGGCCTAGAGTGAAGCGGATGTGGGGGTTGGCCATCGAGACCTAAGAGATGGATCGTGATGTGCAGAAGGCCCCTACCTGGTGCGCCAACTATCGGTGTCTAGAGAACCAGGGGTCTAAACAGAGCGATGAGTAAATTTGTATCTACGCATCTAGGCCTGGATGGTGTGCAAAGTGGACACAAAGATGTATACTGGTTCGGGCATGAATGACCCTACGTCCAGTGGGTTTTGCTGCTGCTTGTGTCGCCTTGCACCGGAGTGCTCGTAATAGGGGTTACAAGCTTTTCGAGAGAGGGAGAGAATCCCAGGTCTCTTTTGGGGTGTGTACGTGTGTTATGCGGTTGAAGTGAACTCTACTTGATTGTGTTTTTTACTCCTTCCCTAGATGTGGCCCCTGCCTCCCCTTTTATAGCCTCTAAGGGAAGGGCTTAGGTTACATCCATGGTAAAGAGATGAAAATGAGAAAGGATGAAAGAGAAAAACAAAAAAGGTGGCCTCGGGCGTGGCCGTCTTCCTCCTTATCCGGTGGGAATAGTTTTCTTATGGCGCAGAGATGTGACAGGCGTTGATCTTTTGGCCTCTTCATCTACTGGTGCTGCGTGGTGTGGCCACGCTTTGTCCTGTGCGCCTCTGTGCCATCGAGGTAGGGCGATATGGGCACCCGAATTTGCATAGAGAGGGGGGTGAGGGGGTATAGTGGTTGCTAGCCCACGTGCTGTAGAGGTATGGATGTCGTCGTGGTGGAATGACCAGGATCATGTTGGGTCAGGGCGTGGTTCCCGTGCTCCTGTTGACTGTGCACGGTCATGTCCGTCCCATCGGTGGGAGCGGGTGCTACAGTTGGGGTCCCCCGTGGCTCCATGATGAGGACATGACACCATCGGATATGACCATTGATTATAAGGTGCGCTCGTTCCTACATTTGCATAGTAATTTTGGGTACAATTCACTTGGTTCCACATGTACATGTCGTTATTTGAATGTAGATACAAATGTGTCTCAAAGTGCAAGTCCATCAAAGTTGAACTTTCGGTTCGTCAGCAGTCCAATAGTGCTTCATTGGGAAGGCCATAACTCATCCATCCGGAGTGCGATCGAGGTCAATGAGCGCTTGATGGCTTTCAAATAGATCTGGTCCCACCTCAATATCACATTGTCAAGGTCTCCAAATTATCGAGACATTCTACCGCTATTTTTGTCGGGTGCTACGGCGTCGTCGCAGGCTTGTTATTCACACTTGGGACCCAGGCCCAAGTTGGAGCATGCTCTAAGAAGATGGAGAACACCTAAGAGATGCCCAAGGACGTTCTCCTCCTTGGACACCACCTTAGGAGGCCAGCAAGGACGTCCAAGCCAAGCCGGAGGCCCAGTCCAATTCGAGTTCGAGTCTGCCTCGGTCTTCTGGACCAGTCTGCAATAAAATGGACGCCCAGGACACATACGGACTCCGTTTTTGATGATCCACATATGGATGGAAAGATAATTTCATAAGTTAACCAATGGCTTTGGTTTGAGGCCCAAATTCCATCAGAGTCAATGGAAATCGTCGAAACAAGTTGACGTCCAGAATCTGTCAGGACGCTGCGTCGCCGTCTTTTGGGCCGTTTGGGCCATGTAACGTATTGAGACTCCTTAGGGACGTGAGTGGGGGTCCTTGGACGGCCCTTAGGATTTATAATCAGTAGCCGCCACCTACGTTAGGGTTTGGGTTTTTCTTAGATTATTCTGTCCATTGACAGTCGCTGTCTTTCGGTTTGCGAGACCCTAACTTCGAGTGCTTAATCATTCATCTGCAA
>JAHUYU010001345.1:0-10687 GCA_030439765.1 Tripidium arundinaceum | reverse complement strand
AGAAGAAGAAGGGGAAGGGATTGGAGGCCAACACCAGCACCTTGGAGCCATGGAGATCATCTAGGAGCCGAGCACCACAAGAGGTGGGGATTGGAAGGGGGAGGAGCCCTCTCACCCTCACCATTTTGGAGCTAGGAGGAGAAGGATGCAAGAAGAAGGTGAACCAAGTCACCAAGGGTGGGAGATCCAGCTTCTCCACCACATTGAGGAGCTTGGGATCTTCATCTTGCTACCCTTGGCTGTGACAGAACCGTCGAATTTATAAGAGCACAAGTTTAATGGCTACTGCCGATACAACTACTCACTTGTACTTAAGCACATATAAATCCGGTAGTCCATGGAGTACCACGAAGGGCCTCGACTAATCAACATCGCAACCAAAATTGTACATGGTCAAGCAACAACATACGTCACACATATATCGAGTTCGCAGCGGAAATAGATTACAAACCAAGTTCACAAGTAGTTATTACAATACCAAGTTCAAATCCGAGAAATAAAGCAACATAGTTTTGAAACTGCTACATTAACATAGGTTCAAATATACTGCTAGTATGATAACAGTCTCCATAACAAAAGCATGAGGGAGGTATATAAAGATCATGACCGAGCCCACCGGTCTCTACTCATCACCATCCATAGCTGGACTGAAGCAAGCGATGCAGTAGCCCTCATAAAAAGTATCACCTGCAACAACATGGGAATAAACCATGAGTACTCAATTGTACTCAGCCAGACTTACCCGACAAGAGGAAAAATAAAAAGACTCCAAGGTTATGCAAGGCTTATATAGTGGAGTAAGCTGGATAGCATGAACCTGCAAAAAAATTAGCTTCCTAACATAAGTCCTTATTTTTTATTTTTAGCTGCAAGTTAACAAGTGGCTATTTTAATACTACATTTGCACTATCCTGCATCAAACACTTGATTAGAGAGAACAATAGTAGTAACCAATTATATTCCACCTGTCAACATCATGTACCATTTATTTACTACGATTGCTGGAGCGAGGGCAAGTTTCTCTATCCGGGAGAGACGGCGATTCGAATTGATTACATCCAGCTGGGTAAAGCCCGTATCACACACCCGTACGAACTAGATCATTAGTTCACATTGGATAACCGTTCACTCTATTCGGCGGTGACTTTGGACTGCTTCGCAAAACTCGTAATCCTGCATCCTCACATGAATTGCCCATAGCAAACATGGTCTTGGATCGGTCTCATCCCTTCAATATTTCCCTCCCAGAAATGCTAGTAGTCCAGTGCTCAGCCTGAATGAGCTAATCAGTTTCACGGTCAGAACAAGTTATCCGGCCATTATGTGATGGTACGTTCAATCTCGACCAAGGTCCAAGCAACGAAGTGGTCCTTAAATGACACAGGCGGGATCAAAATTTCTAAGTAGGGGGAGCAAGCTCATGAACTTGGTTGATTGCATTTGATATATGCATATTCATGTGCTTGCTTGCATTTGCACAAGTTTTTAAATTGATATTCATGCTTGTGTGGTGTATGCTAGTTGTAGATCTTGAATGATGAAATGATAACTAGCATGCATAGGATGGTAGCTAGACTTGTGTTTATCAAGTAATACTAGAACCTTGCATATAATGTTGATCTTATGGGGTTTCTAGCATTTGTGTTGTCTAGCTAACCATGGTGCTAAGGGTGGACTAAAATGTGCAACTCCGATTGGTATCGCGCTTCAAAGGTTTACTCTATACACCTTAGCATCACTTAGTAGTGGTAACACTCCCACAAATTTCATATTTATGCATGTGTGCAAACTTGAAACCAAACCATTTGAGCACACATGTAGGGGGAGTTATCACTACCAAGTCGGGTTTTATGGTGCTTATCCAAATCCTAACAATGAGCTTAAAAGTTGGATAAGTAACACAAAATCCAAAAGCGCTTAATTTCCATATTGTTGACGCCAGAGGGTGTCTGGATCAGCATGCCCAAGAGGTTGCAAACAACCCACAATGCAGCAAGAACGCAGCATGATCGACGAAACCGATCTAGAGACCGGTTAGGCCGATGTTGAGCCCGTTCTTGGCTTGGATGGACTCCTGAACTTCTCCCGGGAAGACCCCTCGGGGAGGAGCATGTGGAGGTTGCCCTAGGACTAGCAAGGCTGCCTAGAATGCCACTGAATCTCGCAGGGAGACACGACGAACAGCAATAGGGGTTGGAAAAGGGGTAAAAGGGTTGGTAGATTGATTTTTTGACGATTGGATAGTTGGGAACTCAATCGACAGTAGTCCTCTCATATATATAGAGGGGTGGTCTTATCCCAGTAGGAAACAAGTCAAAATCATAATCTCCAAGTTTCCCATGTCGAAACATACCAAAAACTATCTTTTGGACCAAACCGAGTCGGTTTCCAGGAGGAGTCGGCTTAGCCAACTAGGGGAGTCGGCTAAGCCGAGTTTACGGTGCTGAGCGCTGCACTCCAGTCGGCAATAGGGGGAGTCGGCTTAGCCGACTCTAGCAGTCGGCTAAGCCAACTGGCTCAGGGCTCGCGTGGCTCGCCGTCTTCTTCGCGTGTTTCGCTTGCTATTTTGTTGCGCCATTTTATCTCCAACACGTCTATGATATTTGTAACTTGTTGACGATGCCCGTGAACCATGTTGAGACACTTTTGGGTGTCAACATATGCCTCCCTGTGTTTAGGTGAAAGATGTATGAACCTGAAAACACAATTTAAAACCAAATAGCAACGACACCCAACTCATCGACTCTTCAGCGACTAAGGGCGATGCATACATCGGCCAGTTTTTGTTCTAAGAGCGATACATGTATCGGCCATTGCTTGGAGAGCACTTAGGCTTGTTGCCAAACACTTGGAAAGTACTTCTTCAAATACCTCCCATTAATTGCTCTTGGCAGACTTTCACCTTGCAAGGTCTCCAGCAGATATGAATTGCCAAATATCACTTTGATCACTCTATAAGGACCTTCCCAACTTGGTGACCACTTGCCAAACTTGTTGCTCTTCGTCCCAAGTGGTAGTATGGTTTTCCACACTAATTCTCCCACCGCTCTTTCTCCTGGACCAGCACGTCAAACTGCGCCTTGCTATTTCTACGCGTTGCTGAGCACGCGCAGCAAAGTTCATTCAGAAACACATAAAAGTTCTTGATATAAACCACAACTGAGTTGTCCGGTACTTACTCCGAAGGTCATCGTCAAGAGTTTTGGCTCGCTCCGTGAGTTTGTTATTCTCATCCTTCAAGTGCGCTATTTCTTCACGACGCAGGACCTGCTCCGCCTCCATCTCTGCCGAACAGAATGTGAGTACTACAACAGATAAAGAATCAGTATACGTGGTCGGAATAAGCGTCACATACCTTTCTTTTCCTAGGCAACGCGGCTAAGCTGTGCCTCGAGCGCCGTCCGCTCGTCTTCCAGCCCATGAACCTTTTTCTTGTAATGGTCGACAATGGCTTTGAGCCCTTCATTCTCTGCCACCGTCGGCGCAATACTGTCGAAGCACCGTTTGCGGTACTCCGACGTCTTTTCAATACTCCGTCAGAGCACTACCTTTCAGAACAAGATGTGTTAGGCGAACCACACGAGCAGAGCTCGGGGACTGCATACCTTTACTATTGCGTAGAGCCGGTTTCTATTTGCCTACTATGATGGCCGATTGCTTTCGTTACTACAAAGGTTGTGAAGAGTGCCAACGGTTTGGGAATATTCAGCTTGTGTCTGCTGCTATGCTTCATCCTATCATCAAACCATGGCCTTTTCGTGGTTGGGGGTTAGACTTCATTGGCCAAATTCATCCCCCATCTTCAAAGGGATATCACTTTGTCTTGGTTGCTACGGATTACTTCACAAAAGGGACCGAGGTAGTTTCTTTGAAGAATATGACATACAAGGAGGTAATTGAGTTCATTACCGAGCATATCATACATAGATTCGGCATCCCTCAAACATTAACTACAGATCAAGGAACATCTTTTGTGTCTAAGGAGGTACGGGATTTCGCCGAATTGTATAAGATTAATTTGCTCAATTCATCTCCATACTATGCTCAAGCTAATGGCCAAGCTGAGTCTAGTAATAAGACTTTGATCAAGCTCATCAAGAAGAAGATTGAGGATAATCCGAGGAGGTGGCATGAAATTTTGTCTGAAGCTCTATGGGCAAATCGCATATCAAGGCATGGTGCTACAAAGGTCACTCTTTTTGAGTTGGTCTATGGTCAAGAGGTCGTGTTATCCTTTGGATGCATATAGGCTTGCTAAACAAAATGAACTATCTACTGTTATGTATCATGATATGATGATGGATAATGTCGACGAGGTGACCGATAAAAGATTAAAAGCTCTCAAGGAGATGGAGAAAAACAAAGCTCGAGTTGCCAAGGCATATAACAAGAAAGTCAAGAGAAAATCATTCCAAGTAGGAGAATTAGTGTGGAAAACCATACTACCACTTGGGACGAAGAGCAACAAGTTTGGCAAGTGGTCACCAAGTTGGGAAGGTCCTTATAGAGTGATCAAAGTGATATTTGGCAATTCATATCTGCTGGAGACCTTGCAAGGTGAAAGTCTGCCAAGAGCAATTAATGGGAGGTATTTGAAGAAGTACTTTCCAAGTGTTTGGCAACAAGCCTAAGTGCTCTCCAAGCAATGGCCGATACATGTATCGCTCTTAGAACAAAAACTGGCCGATGTATGCATCGCCCTTAGTCGCTGAAGAGTCGATGAGTTGGGTGTCGTTGCTATTTGGTTTTAAATTGTGTTTTCAGGTTCATACATCTTTCACCTAAACACAGGGAGGCATATGTTGACACCCAAAAGTGTCTCAACATGGTTCACGGGCATCGTCAACAAGTTACAAATATCATAGACGTGTTGGAGATAAAATGGCGCAACAAAATAGCAAGCGAAACACGCGAAGAAGACGGCGAGCCACGCGAGCCCTGAGCCAGTTGGCTTAGCCGACTGCTAGAGTCGGCTAAGCCGACTCCCCCTATTGCCGACTGGAGTGCAGCGCTCAGCACCGTAAACTCGGCTTAGCCGACTCCCCTAGTTGGCTAAGCCGACTCCTCCTGGAAACCGACTCGGTTTGGTCCAAAAGATAGTTTTTGGTATGTTTCGACATGGGAAACTTGGAGATTATGATTTTGACTTGTTTCCTACTGGGATAAGACCACCCCTCTATATATATGAGAGGACTACTGTCGATTGAGTTCCCAACTATCCAATCGTCAAAAAATCAATCTACCAACCCTTTTACCCCTTTTCCAACCCCTATTGCTGTTCGTCGTGTCTCCCTGCGAGATTCAGTGGCATTCTAGGCAGCCTTGCTAGTCCTAGGGCAACCTCCACATGCTCCTCCCCGAGGGGTCTTCCCGGGAGAAGTTCAGGAGTCCATCCAAGCCAAGAACGGGCTCAACATCGGCCTAACCGGTCTCTAGATCGGTTTCGTCGATCATGCTGCGTTCTTGCTGCATTGTGGGTTGTTTGCAACCTCTTGGGCATGCTGATCCAGACACCCTCTGGCGTCAACAATATGGAAATTAAGCGCTTTTGGATTTTGTGTTACTTATCCAACTTTTAAGCTCATTGTTAGGATTTGGATAAGCACCATAAAACCCGACTTGGTAGTGATAACTCCCCCTACATGTGTGCTCAAATGGTTTGGTTTCAAGTTTGCACACATGCATAAATATGAAATTTGTGGGAGTGTTACCACTACTAAGTGATGCTAAGGTGTATAGAGTAAACCTTTGAAGCGCGATACCAATCGGAGTTGCACATTTTAGTCCACCCTTAGCACCATGGTTAGCTAGACAACACAAATGCTAGAAACCCCATAAGATCAACATTATATGCAAGGTTCTAGTATTACTTGATAAACACAAGTCTAGCTACCATCCTATGCATGCTAGTTATCATTTCATCATTCAAGATCTACAACTAGCATACACCACACAAGCATGAATATCAATTTAAAAACTTGTGCAAATGCAAGCAAGCACATGAATATGCATATATCAAATGCAATCAACCAAGTTCATGAGCTTGCTCCCCCTACTTAGAAATTTTGATCCCGCCTGTGTCATTTAAGGACCACTTCGTTGCTTGGACCTTGGTCGAGATTGAACGTACCATCACATAATGGCCGGATAACTTGTTCTGACCGTGAAACTGATTAGCTCATTCAGGCTGAGCACTGGACTACTAGCATTTCTGGGAGGGAAATATTGAAGGGATGAGACCGATCCAAGACCATGTTTGCTATGGGCAATTCATGTGAGGATGCAGGATTACGAGTTTTGCGAAGCAGTCCAAAGTCACCGCCGAATAGAGTGAACGGTTATCCAATGTGAACTAATGATCTAGTTCGTACGGGTGTGTGATACGGGCTTTACCCAGCTGGATGTAATCAATTCGAATCGCCGTCTCTCCCGGATAGAGAAACTTGCCCTCGCTCCAGCAATCGTAGTAAATAAATGGTACATGATGTTGACAGGTGGAATATAATTGGTTACTACTATTGTTCTCTCTAATCAAGTGTTTGATGCAGGATAGTGCAAATGTAGTATTAAAATAGCCACTTGTTAACTTGCAGCTAAAAATAAAAAATAAGGACTTATGTTAGGAAGCTAATTTTTTGCAGGTTCATGCTATCCAGCTTACTCCACTATATAAGCCTTGCATAACCTTGGAGTCTTTTTATTTTTCCTCTTGTCGGGTAAGTCTGGCTGAGTACAATTGAGTACTCATGGTTTATTCCCATGTTGTTGCAGGTGATACTTTTTATGAGGGCTACTGCATCGCTTGCTTCAGTCCAGCTATGGATGGTGATGAGTAGAGACCGGTGGGCTCGGTCATGATCTTTATATACCTCCCTCATGCTTTTGTTATGGAGACTGTTATCATACTAGCAGTATATTTGAACCTATGTTAATGTAGCAGTTTCAAAACTATGTTGCTTTATTTCTCGGATTTGAACTTGGTATTGTAATAACTACTTGTGAACTTGGTTTGTAATCTATTTCCGCTGCGAACTCGATATATGTGTGACGTATGTTGTTGCTTGACCATGTACAATTTTGGTTGCGATGTTGATTAGTCGAGGCCCTTCGTGGTACTCCATGGACTACCGGATTTATATGTGCTTAAGTACAAGTGAGTAGTTGTATCGGCAGTAGCCATTAAACTTGTGCTCTTATAAATTCGACGGTTCTGTCACAGCCAAGGGTAGCAAGATGAAGATCCCAAGCTCCTCAATGTGGTGGAGAAGCTGGATCTCCCACCCTTGGTGACTTGGTTCACCTTCTTCTTGCATCCTTCTCCTCCTAGCTCCAAAATGGTGAGGGTGAGAGGGCTCCTCCCCCTTCCAATCCCCACCTCTTGTGGTGCTCGGCTCCTAGATGATCTCCATGGCTCCAAGGTGCTGGTGTTGGCCTCCAATCCCTTCCCCTTCTCCTCCTCTTCCTCCTCCTTGGTTGCTTGGGTGTGTGTGTGAGATTAGAGAGAGAGATGAACTAGAGAGAGAGGGTGAGAGTGAGAATGAGATGGGGAGCTAGGCGTTGTGTCTGGTTGGCCTCCCCATGAGTTGGACAGCTATGGTAGGTGTGGGGCCAATTTGTTTTACAAGGTGACACCTAAGTGCTGCTGCATGGGCTTATTTGATGAACAGTCCAGACAGTCCGCCAGGGCACGAAGTGCGCTGACAAAACCTGACAACTGTTAGTCTGTGCAAATGGCTCGATGAACACTCCATCAATTATGATGGAGACTCCGCCAAAACCAACAGTGAGCAGTTTTGATTCAGTTTTTGCACAAGTTGATTTCCAATTTGAATTTAAAATGCATATGATGCTCATGATGAGTATGAAAATCAACATGTCATGATCAGGTCATGACAATTGGTCTTCACCAAGCTATTAAATTGGACTTCACATTGCTATTGTGGAAGCTTAATTCGAATCTATATGACTATCCTATACTCCAAGATAGCAAAGGTATCATTGTAATGTGCATGATCATTTCATCCCTTACTAGTATACGGTTAGTGCACATAGTACATGCTTACAGGATTGTTGGCGGTCCTTAACTCCTATTTCTAACCGCCAACTCTCACATAAAATCTGCTAAAAAGAACACCAAACCTAGAATTAGGGCTTATAACTAACGAATTCCATGAGTTTTAGTGATTTACCATTTGCAGGAGGACATGTCGGGATAACACAAGAAACATGCCAAAAGTACACAAAGAACATACCAAAACAAACACCCAACATGAGCCCAAGAGGGGAAGGCCCACTTACCAAGCAAATCAGGGCCTGAACATATGGAGAAAAAGGCCAAAACCCATATCCAAACATCTCCAATCAGCGCCAAACCACCATAGGCCCACTCAAGAAGTCCAAAAGGAGTAAATCACCGAGGATGGGCTCATTTGGGCCCAGTGGCGGTGCGGCCGCACCCCAGGTGCGCCCGCACCCTTTTTGGCATGCCTTGGGCCCATCTTCTTTAGGTCGGTGCATTCAATGCAATGGAGGACGATGCGGTGGGTATCCGCGGAATATCCCTCCTCAAACCACCTCCAACTTGCTATAAAAGAAGGAGGAGAGCCCCCCAAAGACAACAACACACCAAGGAAGAGCACACCACACTTGAGCTTCATTGCAAGGCTTAGGCCATAGCTATCTAGAGTTAAGTAGTAGGGCGAGATGTGAGGGAGAGTTCGGGGAAGTGCCGGACTCGTCGGTAGTCTTCCCCCGCTTGTACCTCGACGAACACCTGTACCTCAACAGATTCTTCCGCTAAGTGAGTGTTTGTGATTCTTATGGTCATAAGTCTTTTGATTAGCTAAGCTTTACTCTTATTTGCTTGTGGGTTCATCGTCCGTTCTCGTAGCGGATACTCTAGTAGAGGGCTCCTGATAGAGACGAATAACCCTGTACGACGCTAGAGTAGTAGTCGATAGCGTAGACGTGGTGTCTAGGCTAGAGGCTACCTTCGTTTGCCTCGTTCCCCATGGTTCAGGGGTAGGCGGCAGGTAGTGATAGACTTGTCCGTCCCTTGTAATCCCTCACATTTGGGTTCAGCGTAGAGCTATAGGCCGGTGGTGCTTGGCAGACCAGGTGTAAGCCGGTGCCCGAAGTGAGCAAGTAGAAGTAGGGTTTATCTATCCTTAGACCCTAAAACTATAAGAATCCATCTCTACCCTCGCCAACTCTATCCTTGTGTTGTCCTTGGACGAACTAGCTAGAAGAATACCTCTGTTCCCTATGGAAAATATGATACCCTGAATACTTCCAGGTGAAATGCTACAACGGTAATTCCATGCGCTTGCAGATTCTTTCTGTATGCGTTAGGAAATACCAACAAGGATCATGCATAACAAATGAAAATTTTAAATTCATAGCCTACCACTATTGCTTGAAATGGTTGATTAATCTAGTGGTAGTATATGAGTTTGTTCATGAGCTAGTGAACCCAAGTACTTGATCTATTTTGGATTGCAAACAAGTGACAAGTACAACCTCTATAAGATAACCCCTCAATGCATGTGAAGAAAATTAGAGAGGGTTCAAACCGGACTTGGAAACTTAGGAAAATCAATTAGTTCAAGTCAACAATAGAAGATCATGAAGATGACAAGTGTTCAAGAAATGCTTACAAATGACAAATCCAACAAGTGCTTCCAACATCACCATTAGCTCTTGCACATCATATATCTAGAACATCACATTGATACAAATGAAAAGTTCCTACATAAGGTATCATTCAAGTGGTATCTAGTACATCAAATGGTGGTTCCACAAGTTATCCTCACTTTAAGAGATCAAATCAAGAAAAGTTCCCTCACCTACAAGAGCTCAAGTTCAGGAGTCCATCCAAGCCAAGAACGGCTCAACATCGGCCTAACCGGTCTCTAGATCGGTTTCGTCGATCATGCTGCGTTCTTGCTGCATTGTGGTTGTTTGCAACCTCTTGGGCATGCTGATCCAGACACCCTCTGCGTCAACAATATGGAAATTAAGCGCTTTGGATTTTGTGTTACTTATCCAACTTTTAAGCTCATTGTTAGGATTTGGATAAGCACATAAAACCCGACTTGGTAGTGATAACTCCCCTACATGTGTGCTCAAATGGTTTGGTTTCAAGTTTGCACACATGCATAAATATGAAATTTGTGGGGAGTGTTACCACTACTAAGTGATGCTAAGGTGTATAGAGTAAACCTTTGAAGCGCGATACCAATCGGAGTTGCACATTTTAGTCCACCCTTAGCACCATGGTTAGCTAGACAACACAAATGCTAGAAACCCCATAAGATCAACATTATATGCAAGGTTCTAGTATTACTTGATAAACACAAGTCTAGCTACCATCCTATGCATGCTAGTTATCATTTCATCATTCAAGATCTACAACTAGCATACACCACACAAGCATGAATATCAATTTAAAAACTTGTGCAAATGCAAGCAAGCACATGAATATGCATATATCAAATGCAATCAACCAAGTTCATGAGCTTGCTCCCCCTACTTAGAAATTTTGATCCCCTTGCATTCTCCAATCGTGCATGTCTTTCTCCCTCTAAGTTCATGTCCATATCACAATTGGTATTTCAAGTGCTCTACACGTGGTGTCATTCAAACATATCTAGGTGATGTCCATTAATATGCAAGACTTCAAGTATCA
>JAHUYU010001058.1:0-16085 GCA_030439765.1 Tripidium arundinaceum | reverse complement strand
ACCAAAAGGCGCATTCCGACAAGGCGTAAAGCAGATATGCACAATGGAATAATACAAAGGCCCATCTACCCAGATAATTTGGGTGCGAAACCACCCAAGGAGCAGCCCAGGTCTAGTCAAGGATCCATGATGCGAAGGCGGTGGTGAGAGGAGCTGGTTAGGGTGTGGCTGCACCCTGGGTGCGGGCGCACCGCTGTTGGCATTTCTTAACGTCATTGCTAGAATTAGCAACACCACAAAGAAATACCTTGACGATAGTTCTGAACGATCGTAGAACGAATCTGCAAGCGCACGGAATTATCGTTGTAGCATTTCACCCGGAAGTATTTAGGGTATCGTTATTTATATTTTCCCAAAGGAAGGCATGGTGTAAAAATCTCTAGTAGAGACATGGACAAGACAACATGACTGCATAATAGACCAATACTCAATACAGGGATAAGCCATGATAAGTTTTAGGATAGTGCGACACACACTTGGACCAACCTCAAGGATAAAAGGAAAACAAAGAATAAAAGAATGTTCCTAAATGGAGCAGGCATGTTCTAATATAGCCGCGCAAAGAACAGTTGATGATCATACATATACATGGTTAAGAGTTAGAACTAGGCATGAGATGGGTCGGGAGGCCACCGAGTACTGGTCTGCCAGCAACCTCATGTGACAATTTAGACTCCTACACCCTAAACGAACGTGGGGGATTACAAGGGACGGACAGGGCTGTCACCACCTGCTGCCTACCCCTCAACCGGAGAGTAGGAAATGCATCCGCCTGTTCCCTTGTACACGCTCGCGCACAAAGAAACTACACACATCCCCCTAGGGCTCTGACCCTATAGATCAACAAGCATAGGACATGGGCATACCCGAAGGCACGACGAACCGCCACCTCAACTTAGCTCTAATCCTCATCATATAGCATGAATTGTTAAGCATACAGTTCTATATGATGAAATCATAACATAGGAACTATAGTCTAGTTCATATGCTAAGATCATGTCAGAAGAACATGTTAAGATCATAACATACAAACTATATACTAGTTCATATATCATGATTATAACAGTACAACTATACTCTAGTTCATATGCATTGCTATATAAATGATATGAGAGCATGATATGGAAGAACTCTTTATAGTATTATTCATACCAAAGTGCTCTTCTTCCAAGGAGACAAGCTCTGCAAGTAGCTCTTGCCTTTGCTCCAAAATACTACTAAAAAACTAAAAAGAGTATAAGTGGAGATGTGGAGGTTAAGCCCAAATGAGTGTGTTGGGTGAGGGGGGGTGCCCCTCTATTTATACATGGGCTAAGGCGATGCTGAAGACTATTTTTGGCGTGAGGCAAGGTCGCACCGCCATTGCATGGAGGCATGCCACCGCCATGTCGAAGGGGCGGCTGAGCCGCGTCCCTTCTTCCTTTGCGCAAATCAGCGTCGGAAAGCGCCTTTTGGTGAATTATTCCATGTATTTGTGTTTGTGACCTGCAAAATAATATTCTCCATATACATGTGAAACTTGGTTAATAGTAAATGCATATGTGATTAAGTTTGTCAATTTCTCCTCTTTTTGCAACTTAATTGGCGGTCGGATTTGATCGATAAGGACCGCCAACAAGCTCCCCCAAGCTTAACCTTTGCTCGTCCCAAGCAAATAGCTAAGTTATTGGTTGTTGATCAGTAGTTGCTACAATGACGAATATAATTCACAAGTGCCATGGCTATAATAAAGATTCTTCCTCAATTTAAATAAGTTGGCATTCTATCCACCCTTTTTAACTTAATCCCTGTGGGGCTTATTGCTTTTCCAAGTCTTAGGTTGTGGCAAGGTAGAATGGATTTAACAGAATAACCAATCATTCATTCTGATCAACCTTCGATTCGGAGGTTTTATGTGTTTTGCAAAAATGAAACACAAATTCCTCAAATGATTCACTCAACCGCTCAATGTGTATGATCCTCACCAAGGCATTTGATTATTTTGCCTTCCTTTCATCCTATCTCTAAGGCCTTGAGTGGAGTTTTAGGTAGGTATGAATGAGAGGCATACTTGCATCACATATGCTGTTAAGTCAAAAACTAGATCCAAGGAGATGCAAGTCATACACTTTGATCAAGAAGTGCAAGTGTGTGGAATATAAAAGTGATTCCTAATTCTACTATTTTTTTGTACACCTTTGATCATGACTTTCTCTCCTTTCTATTAGTTGCCTAAGAAGTATGGGCTAGCTTATTTTTCCTTTTTTCAATATTTTGGAACCTTCATGTGTTCCATTTTTTTCTTCTTTTCTTTTGCTATTTTGACAGCTTCATACATCTCTCTCTTTTTTTAGCACATCCCCATACTTTCTTTTGGTGAATTATTCCATGTATTTGTGTTTGTGACCTGCAAAATAATATTCTCCATATACATGTGAAACTTGGTTAATAGTAAATGCATATGTGATTAAGTTTGTCAATTTCTCCTCTTTTTGCAACTTAATTGGCGGTCGGATTTGATCGATAAGGACCGCCAACAAGCTCCCCCAAGCTTAACCTTTGCTCGTCCCAAGCAAATAGCTAAGTTATTGGTTGTTGATCAGTAGTTGCTACAATGACGAATATAATTCACAAGTGCCATGGCTATAATAAAGATTCTTCCTCAATTTAAATAAGTTGGCATTCTATCCACCCTTTTTAACTTAATCCCTGTGGGGCTTATTGCTTTTCCAAGTCTTAGGTTGTGACCCTTGTTGAGATTCTTTTCATGCACCAATGATCAAGATTCATGTACACCCACAAATAAAATGCTAATTCTTACACTGATAGTTACGCAAAAACATGCTTTTTCCGTCCGCCAAATAAATACTCCATTCGTTTAATCATGAGTCTTTCTCTCCAAAATTTTCATATGCCAAAAGAAAGTATGGGGATGTGCTAAAAAAAGAGAGAGATGTATGAAGCTGTCAAAATAGCAAAAGAAAAGAAGAAAAAAATGGAACACATGAAGGTTCCAAAATATTGAAAAAAGGAAAAATAAGCTAGCCCATACTTCTTAGGCAACTAATAGAAAGGAGAGAAAGTCATGATCAAAGGTGTACAAAAAAATAGTAGAATTAGGAATCACTTTTATATTCCACACACTTGCACTTCTTGATCAAAGTGTATGACTTGCATCTCCTTGGATCTAGTTTTTGACTTAACAGCATATGTGATGCAAGTATGCCTCTCATTCATACCTACCTAAAACTCCACTCAAGGCCTTAGAGATAGGATGAAAGGAAGGCAAAATAATCAAATGCCTTGGTGAGGATCATACACATTGAGCGGTTGAGTGAATCATTTGAGGAATTTGTGTTTCATTTTTGCAAAACACATAAAACCTCCGAATCGAAGGTTGATCAGAATGAATGATTGGTTATTCTGTTAAATCCATTCTACCTTGCCACAACCTAAGACTTGGAAAAGCAATAAGCCCCACAGGGATTAAGTTAAAAAGGGTGGATAGAATGCCAACTTATTTAAATTGAGGAAGAATCTTTATTATAGCCATGGCACTTGTGAATTATATTCGTCATTGTAGCAACTACTGATCAACAACCAATAACTTAGCTATTTGCTTGGGACGAGCAAAGGTTAAGCTTGGGGGAGCTTGTTGGCGGTCCTTATCGATCAAATCCGACCGCCAATTAAGTTGCAAAAAGAGGAGAAATTGACAAACTTAATCACATATGCATTTACTATTAACCAAGTTTCACATGTATATGGAGAATATTATTTTGCAGGTCACAAACACAAATACATGGAATAATTCACCAAAAGGCGCTTTCCGACGCTGATTTGCGCAAAGGAAGAAGGGACGCGGCTCAGCCGCCCCTTCGACATGGCGGTGGCATGCCTCCATGCAATGGCGGTGCGACCTTGCCTCACGCCAAAAATAGTCTTCAGCATCGCCTTAGCCCATGTATAAATAGAGGGGCACCCCCCCTCACCCAACACACTCATTTGGGCTTAACCTCCACATCTCCACTTATACTCTTTTTAGTTTTTTAGTAGTATTTTGGAGCAAAGGCAAGAGCTACTTGCAGAGCTTGTCTCCTTGGAAGAAGAGCACTTTGGTATGAATAATACTATAAAGAGTTCTTCCATATCATGCTCTCATATCATTTATATAGCAATGCATATGAACTAGAGTATAGTTGTACTGTTATAATCATGATATATGAACTAGTATATAGTTTGTATGTTATGATCTTAACATGTTCTTCTGACATGATCTTAGCATATGAACTAGACTATAGTTCCTATGTTATGATTTCATCATATAGAACTGTATGCTTAACAATTCATGCTATATGATGAGGATTAGAGCTAAGTTGAGGTGGCGGTTCGTCGTGCCTTCGGGTATGCCCATGTCCTATGCTTGTTGATCTATAGGGTCAGAGCCCTAGGGGGATGTGTGTAGTTTCTTTGTGCGCGAGCGTGTACAAGGGAACAGGCGGATGCATTTCCTACTCTCCGGTTGAGGGGTAGGCAGCAGGTGGTGACAGCCCTGTCCGTCCCTTGTAATCCCCCACGTTCGTTTAGGGTGTAGGAGTCTAAATTGTCACATGAGGTTGCTGGCAGACCAGTACTCGGTGGCCTCCCGACCCATCTCATGCCTAGTTCTAACTCTTAACCATGTATATGTATGATCATCAACTGTTCTTTGCGCGGCTATATTAGAACATGCCTGCTCCATTTAGGAACATTCTTTTATTCTTTGTTTTCCTTTTATCCTTGAGGTTGGTCCAAGTGTGTGTCGCACTATCCTAAAACTTATCATGGCTTATCCCTGTATTGAGTATTGGTCTATTATGCAGTCATGTTGTCTTGTCCATGTCTCTACTAGAGATTTTTACACCATGCCTTCCTTTGGGAAAATATAAATAACGATACCCTAAATACTTCCGGGTGAAATGCTACAACGATAATTCCGTGCGCTTGCAGATTCGTTCTACGATCGTTCAGAACTATCGTCAAGGTATTTCTTTGTGGTGTTGCTAATTCTAGCAATGACGTTAAGAAATGCCAACAGCGGTGCGCCCGCACCCAGGGTGCAGCCACACCCTAACCAGCTCCTCTCACCACCGCCTTCGCATCATGGATCCTTGACTAGACCTGGGCTGCTCCTTGGGTGGTTTCGCACCCAAATTATCTGGGTAGATGGGCCTTTGTATTATTCCATTGTGCATATCTGCTTTACGCCTTGTCGGAATGCGCCTTTTGGTGTATTTTTTCCATGTATTCGTGTTTATGTCCTGCAAACAGTAATCTCCAAATACATGTGGAATTGGGTCAATAGTAAATGCATATGTGCTTAAGTTTGCTAATTTCTCCTCTTTTTATGTCTTAATTGGTGGTCAGATTCGGTCGTTAGGGACCGCCAACAATAAACACCAAAACTTGTGGAATTTGTCAGTTATAAACCCTAATACTAAGTTTGGTGTCTTAAATAAATGGATTTTATGCAGGGATTGGTGGTTAAAAATAGGAGTTAAGGACCGCCAACAACCAGCAGCTACTGCCTAAATGCTGATGGCTTTCCCAAGCTTTTGTATGCTACCATGCAAAGACTTGGAATCAAGGATCGCCCTGAATATGAAGGCAGAGAATACGAAGAGCATGGTACGGAGTGAAGTGAAGTCACCATTTATGTCAAAAAAAGTGAGGACTTCCCTGACATAGCTGAAGCATGGAGTATGACTGCGGATTTTGGTTTGCAGATACATATCAAGCTGTTGCCTGCAAAGCCTTGAGGTACCTGTGCCAGATCTACGAGAAGCCCATCGCCCATACACCCATGAGGTTCTTTCCACCCTGGGTAAAGGACCGACCAGTTTGGAGGACCCGTACGAAAATCTTGCAAGAACGTAACTTGCATGAGGATGACCCAATTGTTGTATTCATGACCACATACCTGCTAGACCTGGATGAGCAATATGATAAGCAAGCCTCAGAGTTAAGGAAGTGCATCTGCCGAGCGAAAGAAGCTGGGATCATGTCTAGGAAGCTCCATGTGCAGCTGGCAGAAGCTCCGGCCCAAGAAACTGCAGCTGAGAGTCGTGAAACTGCCATTGCTGAAGCCTTGAAGGAAGCTGAGGATCGCCACATCCAGGAGTTGAAGGATGCCTATCTTGTCACTAGGACCAAGAGAAGGATGCTAGCCTTGGAACACCGAGAGCCCATAATCTTAGAAGGGATCCCAATCATGTCCCTAGGAACCGGAAGAAGGTTGGACATTGAAGGGCCATCAGCTTCCCTACCCACAGAAGCCTCTCATGAAGCTTCGGAGTTGGAGCCTACCTAGAAAGCAGACCTTGTCCCCCTCCTCACACAGCCACCACCAAAAGATGATGGAGACCCTCCTCTTAGTCCAATGGAAGGACCACAGATGCCGAAAGAATGATCCTTCTCAGCAACCAAGGGAATGAATCTGTTTGGTTTGAAGAAGTTGAAGATTAGTTGTACCTAGTTCCTTCTTTTGCCTTGGGGAAGTGAAGTTTACTTCGCTTTTGTCTACCCCAAAGGAGATGAATCATATTGTAGCATGCCTATTTTTGCTATGTTGTAAACCCCCTATTCAGAATATATATTTGTGCTTGTTGGATGTGCTAATTGAGTGCTCTATGTATGTTCTCTTATGGGATAGCAAGTCTTAAAACTTGCAACTTTTCAAAATATAATGCCTTAACAAACAAAACATCACTGAATAGATCTAACCCTTATCTAATGCTCTCTTTCTCATCTCATCCAACAGATGCCTCCCAAGCCAGCTACTCGCTCCCAACCAAGTGGCCACGCGGCTAGTAGGCAAAGCCAAAATCTAGGACAAAGTCAAGCCAATGCCAATGCTGAGGATGTCCATGAAGATGAAGGGAGTCAAACCGGAAATAACAATGGAGAAGATGACCTTCCCCTTCCTCCAGCAATTGACCTTGCACAAGTCATGGCAACACAAACCCGCCTTCTAGAAACCTTGGCCCAAGGCATGAACCACCCCAGGAATAATCGTGGAGCTGGAGTCCAGGACAAAATGACTGAGTTCATGAGGCTCAAACCAGCCACCTTTGCTGGATCTGACAACCTCATTGAAAGGAAGTTGGACACAATCCACTGTAATGGAAGGGACAGAGTTCTGTTAGCAACTCACCAGCTGACAGGAATCGCCCTTTCTTGGTGGGAAGCCTATAGTGGAGCTGTGGAAAATGTCAACACTATCACATGGGAAGAATTTGTGGAAGAATTCAGCCGGTACCACATTCCGGATGGAATCATGAAGCTGAAGGCTAATGAATTTCGTAACTTGAAGCAAGGAAACAAAACTCTGAGTGAGTACACGCACTGCCGTCCTCCGGAGTAATGTCACCGCCTCATGAAGGGTGGGCCCAAGAGCCGGCTGTTGGCGGTTCTTATCGACAAAATCCAACCGCCAACTAAGATCCAAAAAGAAGAAAACTAACATGATTTACACACATATGCTTTTACTATTAACAAGTTCCACTTGTATTTGCAAGATCATCGTTTTGCAGGACTTATACACAAATATAGTGGAAAACCGACCAAAAAGGCACAAACTAGGAAGGCATAAACGCAGACTTACACAAAAGAATCAAGAGAAAGCCCACTTACACACCAAACCTGGGCCGAGCACCGACGTGGGAACCACCCAGGCCCAGCCAGAAGCCCACCATAGCAAGGCGGTGGCGAGCGGACCAGGCCAGGGCACGGCCGCACCCAGGGTGCGGCCACACTGCCCCCAGCCCGACTCAGCCCCACCTCGCTCTGGCGGTTGCATGGTGGCATGCTGAGGTGATTTTGGCTAGTTTCTTCTGGATCATCGATGAAATTTGTCGAAAGATCAAAATCGGTCATACATTACCCTGCATAAGATATAAAAGTAGACAAAACATGGGTAAGCCTATTTGAGTAGAGATAAATGGTTTCCTCGATCACATCAGTGAGTAAAAGTGTATCAATATTCCTTTTAAACACCTAACTTCCTTCCCCGGCAACGGCGCCAGAAATGCTTGTTGACATTTCTTAACATCACTTAAGCTATGTTGTCATCCCCAGCATGATGCCAGAAATGTTTGTTGGTAATTATGAGACACTTATGAGAATGATGCAACTATGAATATAAGGATCTGCAAGCGCACAGATAATTTACCATTGTAGCATTTCACCCGGGAGTAATTCCAGGTGTCGTTATTTATATTTTTACCACAGGGAAGGAAGGGCAGCAGGAATGTGATAACAACTTATACTTATGATGGAGAGATAACCATATCCAATCTTTCTACTCTTAACAGGGGTAAGTCATAAGATAAATATATGATAAATGATAAGTTATAAATGATAATGATCACTATGAGTACTCCTTTCTATAGCATTAGCATCGAATAGGTAGAACTAAGAAGAATATTCCTATGTCATTTCTAATTACAAGTCAAAGCATACAATGATTAGTGCAATTATGTTTAGTAGTCATGGCTAAGATTAACTTCATATCTACACATAAGGGATATTACTAGGGAAGATCAAGAACAGAGCATGTCTTCCTTGGCAACCAGATCCTACTTGTCCTACATTCAGGGAGTGGACTACAAAGGACTCAACAGGAATGTCACACCCGCGATCTACCACATGGCCCGGAATGTAGGGTGCATCCGCAGGTAAACAACGTATAAGCACCCTGCTTACACAATGTTCACCACTCACCCCGTGTACATCAAAGTAAGTGCTATACGAACTTATGTTTGAATATAAAGATAAAATAGCTATACTAAACATATAATCAAAGTAGACGATGAACATGATAACTAAGAACATAAATATTATAAAGAACAATGTCGAATCTATTGTAGCAAACATATGAATAATGAAAGATACAAGAGAGAGGATACAGAAGGCTTTACCAAGCTGCGCTCTTGACACGATCAGGAATCCAAGCGAAGCTTGCCTCCTTCTAGATCTATCCTAACTAGATATGCCCTAGAATATGGTCGAGCTCTGAGAACTCTTGATTCTTCTTCTAATCTTATGATCTTCTCTGATTTTCTCTTCAGGGGGGGCGGGGTTGGCTTATATAGGCTAGAGTATCAATTTTGGACCCTCGGATCAAACCGGCCTTAATCAACGGCTTAGATGCAATCCCTAAGGCGGTGGAGGAACCGACGTTGAAGCTGAGGCTGACATCATGGGCCCACAAGCCGGCCGGCCTAGTGAGGAGGCCGGCTGGCCCCACCTGGCGGCCTCTCGAGGTCTGCCTTGGGGGATGGCTCTCTGGCATCCTCTGGAACCTTCTAGAGTTGGTGCTCGCGCGAAATATGCAAATTAATCTGACATGTGGGTCCTCTCTTGACTGTTTTCCGAATAAACCCCGTAGAAACACAGATTCATCAAAACTATGGAATTCTGTTAGTTTAAACCCCTAATCTACGTTGGCCATTTCTTTTATGCCCTCTATTCATTTTCTTTGACAGTTTATAATGGTTGTTAACTACCGTCAACATGGCACCTGTTCGCAACTGTCCTTGGCTGGCGGGCCTCTGGCTGGGCCTGGAGCATGCCCATGTGCGCATTTAGCCCAGGTTGTCCAGGTAAGTGGGCTTTTCTTTATTTCCTTGCTTGAGTCAGCTTTACGCTTTGTTGTTTGGTGCACTTTTGACCATAATTCCCATGTATTTCATCTATTTTACCTGCAAGGCACCTTTCCTCCAATACATGTGGAATTATGGTCAAAAGTGCACCAAACAACAAAGCGTAAAGCTGACTCAAGCAAGGAAATAAAGAAAAGCCCACTTACCTGGACAACCTGGGCTAAATGCGCACATGGGCATGCTCCAGGCCCAGCCAGAGGCCCGCCAGCCAAGGACAGTTGCGAACAGGTGCCATGTTGACGGTAGTTAACAACCATTATAAACTGTCAAAGAAAATGAATAGAGGGCATAAAAGAAATGGCCAACGTAGATTAGGGGTTTAAACTAACAGAATTCCATAGTTTTGATGAATCTGTGTTTCTACGGGGTTTATTCGGAAAACAGTCAAGAGAGGACCCACATGTCAGATTAATTTGCATATTTCGCGCGAGCACCAACTCTAGAAGGTTCCAGAGGATGCCAGAGAGCCATCCCCCAAGGCAGACCTCGAGAGGCCGCCAGGTGGGGCCAGCCGGCCTCCTCACTAGGCCGGCCGGCTTGTGGGCCCATGATGTCAGCCTCAGCTTCAACGTCGGTTCCTCCACCGCCTTAGGGATTGCATCTAAGCCGTTGATTAAGGCCGGTTTGATCCGAGGGTCCAAAATTGATACTCTAGCCTATATAAGCCAACCCCGCCCCCCCTGAAGAGAAAATCAGAGAAGATCATAAGATTAGAAGAAGAATCAAGAGTTCTCAGAGCTCGACCATATTCTAGGGCATATCTAGTTAGGATAGATCTAGAAGGAGGCAAGCTTCGCTTGGATTCCTGATCGTGTCAAGAGCGCAGCTTGGTAAAGCCTTCTGTATCCTCTCTCTTGTATCTTTCATTATTCATATGTTTGCTACAATAGATTCGACATTGTTCTTTATAATATTTATGTTCTTAGTTATCATGTTCATCGTCTACTTTGATTATATGTTTAGTATAGCTATTTTATCTTTATATTCAAACATAAGTTCGTATAGCACTTACTTTGATGTACACGGGGTGAGTGGTGAACATTGTGTAAGCAGGGTGCTTATACGTTGTTTACCTGCGGATGCACCCTACATTCCGGGCCATGTGGTAGATCGCGGGTGTGACATTCCTGTTGAGTCCTTTGTAGTCCACTCCCTGAATGTAGGACAAGTAGGATCTGGTTGCCAAGGAAGACATGCTCTGTTCTTGATCTTCCCTAGTAATATCCCTTATGTTTGAATATAAAGATAAAATAGCTATACTAAACATATAATCAAAGTAGACGATGAACATGATAACTAAGAACATAAATATTATAAAGAACAATGTCGAATCTATTGTAGCAAACATATGAATAATGAAAGATACAAGAGAGAGGATACAGAAGGCTTTACCAAGCTGCGCTCTTGACACGATCAGGAATCCAAGCGAAGCTTGCCTCCTTCTAGATCTATCCTAACTAGATATGCCCTAGAATATGGTCGAGCTCTGAGAACTCTTGATTCTTCTTCTAATCTTATGATCTTCTCTGATTTTCTCTTCAGGGGGGGCGGGGTTGGCTTATATAGGCTAGAGTATCAATTTTGGACCCTCGGATCAAACCGGCCTTAATCAACGGCTTAGATGCAATCCCTAAGGCGGTGGAGGAACCGACGTTGAAGCTGAGGCTGACATCATGGGCCCACAAGCCGGCCGGCCTAGTGAGGAGGCCGGCTGGCCCCACCTGGCGGCCTCTCGAGGTCTGCCTTGGGGGATGGCTCTCTGGCATCCTCTGGAACCTTCTAGAGTTGGTGCTCGCGCGAAATATGCAAATTAATCTGACATGTGGGTCCTCTCTTGACTGTTTTCCGAATAAACCCCGTAGAAACACAGATTCATCAAAACTATGGAATTCTGTTAGTTTAAACCCCTAATCTACGTTGGCCATTTCTTTTATGCCCTCTATTCATTTTCTTTGACAGTTTATAATGGTTGTTAACTACCGTCAACATGGCACCTGTTCGCAACTGTCCTTGGCTGGCGGGCCTCTGGCTGGGCCTGGAGCATGCCCATGTGCGCATTTAGCCCAGGTTGTCCAGGTAAGTGGGCTTTTCTTTATTTCCTTGCTTGAGTCAGCTTTACGCTTTGTTGTTTGGTGCACTTTTGACCATAATTCCACATGTATTGGAGGAAAGGTGCCTTGCAGGTAAAATAGATGAAATACATGGGAATTATGGTCAAAAGTGCACCAAACAACAAAGCGTAAAGCTGACTCAAGCAAGGAAATAAAGAAAAGCCCACTTACCTGGACAACCTGGGCTAAATGCGCACATGGGCATGCTCCAGGCCCAGCCAGAGGCCCGCCAGCCAAGGACAGTTGCGAACAGGTGCCATGTTGACGGTAGTTAACAACCATTATAAACTGTCAAAGAAAATGAATAGAGGGCATAAAAGAAATGGCCAACGTAGATTAGGGGTTTAAACTAACAGAATTCCATAGTTTTGATGAATCTGTGTTTCTACGGGGTTTATTCGGAAAACAGTCAAGAGAGGACCCACATGTCAGATTAATTTGCATATTTCGCGCGAGCACCAACTCTAGAAGGTTCCAGAGGATGCCAGAGAGCCATCCCCCAAGGCAGACCTCGAGAGGCCGCCAGGTGGGGCCAGCCGGCCTCCTCACTAGGCCGGCCGGCTTGTGGGCCCATGATGTCAGCCTCAGCTTCAACGTCGGTTCCTCCACCGCCTTAGGGATTGCATCTAAGCCGTTGATTAAGGCCGGTTTGATCCGAGGGTCCAAAATTGATACTCTAGCCTATATAAGCCAACCCCGCCCCCCCCTGAAGAGAAAATCAGAGAAGATCATAAGATTAGAAGAAGAATCAAGAGTTCTCAGAGCTCGACCATATTCTAGGGCATATCTAGTTAGGATAGATCTAGAAGGAGGCAAGCTTCGCTTGGATTCCTGATCGTGTCAAGAGCGCAGCTTGGTAAAGCCTTCTGTATCCTCTCTCTTGTATCTTTCATTATTCATATGTTTGCTACAATAGATTCGACATTGTTCTTTATAATATTTATGTTCTTAGTTATCATGTTCATCGTCTACTTTGATTATATGTTTAGTATAGCTATTTTATCTTTATATTCAAACATAAGTTCGTATAGCACTTACTTTGATGTACACGGGGTGAGTGGTGAACATTGTGTAAGCAGGGTGCTTATACGTTGTTTACCTGCGGATGCACCCTACATTCCGGGCCATGTGGTAGATCGCGGGTGTGACATTCCTGTTGAGTCCTTTGTAGTCCACTCCTCTTAGTCCAATGGAAGGACCACAGATGCCGAAAGAATGATCCTTCTCAGCAACCAAGGGAATGAATCTGTTTGGTTTGAAGAAGTTGAAGATTAGTTGTACCTAGTTCCTTCTTTTGCCTTGGGGAAGTGAAGTTTACTTCGCTTTTGTCTACCCCAAAGGAGATGAATCATATTGTAGCATGCCTATTTTTGCTATGTTGTAAACCCCCTATTCAGAATATATATTTGTGCTTGTTGGATGTGCTAATTGAGTGCTCTATGTATGTTCTCTTATGGGATAGCAAGTCTTAAAACTTGCAACTTTTCAAAATATAATGCCTTAACAAACAAAACATCACTGAATAGATCTAACCCTTATCTAATGCTCTCTTTCTCATCTCATCCAACAGATGCCTCCCAAGCCAGCTACTCGCTCCCAACCAAGTGGCCACGCGGCTAGTAGGCAAAGCCAAAATCTAGGACAAAGTCAAGCCAATGCCAATGCTGAGGATGTCCATGAAGATGAAGGGAGTCAAACCGGAAATAACAATGGAGAAGATGACCTTCCCCTTCCTCCAGCAATTGACCTTGCACAAGTCATGGCAACACAAACCCGCCTTCTAGAAACCTTGGCCCAAGGCATGAACCACCCCAGGAATAATCGTGGAGCTGGAGTCCAGGACAAAATGACTGAGTTCATGAGGCTCAAACCAGCCACCTTTGCTGGATCTGACAACCTCATTGAAAGGAAGTTGGACACAATCCACTGTAATGGAAGGGACAGAGTTCTGTTAGCAACTCACCAGCTGACAGGAATCGCCCTTTCTTGGTGGGAAGCCTATAGTGGAGCTGTGGAAAATGTCAACACTATCACATGGGAAGAATTTGTGGAAGAATTCAGCCGGTACCACATTCCGGATGGAATCATGAAGCTGAAGGCTAATGAATTTCGTAACTTGAAGCAAGGAAACAAAACTCTGAGTGAGTACACGCACTGCCGTCCTCCGGAGTAATGTCACCGCCTCATGAAGGGTGGGCCCAAGAGCCGGCTGTTGGCGGTTCTTATCGACAAAATCCAACCGCCAACTAAGATCCAAAAAGAAGAAAACTAACATGATTTACACACATATGCTTTTACTATTAACAAGTTCCACTTGTATTTGCAAGATCATCGTTTTGCAGGACTTATACACAAATATAGTGGAAAACCGACCAAAAAGGCACAAACTAGGAAGGCATAAACGCAGACTTACACAAAAGAATCAAGAGAAAGCCCACTTACACACCAAACCTGGGCCGAGCACCGACGTGGGAACCACCCAGGCCCAGCCAGAAGCCCACCATAGCAAGGCGGTGGCGAGCGGACCAGGCCAGGGCACGGCCGCACCCAGGGTGCGGCCACACTGCCCCCAGCCCGACTCAGCCCCACCTCGCTCTGGCGGTTGCATGGTGGCATGCTGAGGTGATTTTGGCTAGTTTCTTCTGGATCATCGATGAAATTTGTCGAAAGATCAAAATCGGTCATACATTACCCTGCATAAGATATAAAAGTAGACAAAACATGGGTAAGCCTATTTGAGTAGAGATAAATGGTTTCCTCGATCACATCAGTGAGTAAAAGTGTATCAATATTCCTTTTAAACACCTAACTTCCTTCCCCGGCAACGGCGCCAGAAATGCTTGTTGACATTTCTTAACATCACTTAAGCTATGTTGTCATCCCCAGCATGATGCCAGAAATGTTTGTTGGTAATTATGAGACACTTATGAGAATGATGCAACTATGAATATAAGGATCTGCAAGCGCACAGATAATTTACCATTGTAGCATTTCACCCGGGAGTAATTCCAGGTGTCGTTATTTATATTTTTACCACAGGGAAGGAAGGGCAGCAGGAATGTGATAACAACTTATACTTATGATGGAGAGATAACCATATCCAATCTTTCTACTCTTAACAGGGGTAAGTCATAAGATAAATATATGATAAATGATAAGTTATAAATGATAATGATCACTATGAGTACTCCTTTCTATAGCATTAGCATCGAATAGGTAGAACTAAGAAGAATATTCCTATGTCATTTCTAATTACAAGTCAAAGCATACAATGATTAGTGCAATTATGTTTAGTAGTCATGGCTAAGATTAACTTCATATCTACACATAAGGGATATTACTAGGGAAGATCAAGAACAGAGCATGTCTTCCTTGGCAACCAGATCCTACTTGTCCTACATTCAGGGAGTGGACTACAAAGGACTCAACAGGAATGTCACACCCGCGATCTACCACATGGCCCGGAATGTAGGGTGCATCCGCAGGTAAACAACGTATAAGCACCCTGCTTACACAATGTTCACCACTCACCCCGTGTACATCAAAGTAAGTGCTATACGAACTTATGTTTGAATATAAAGATAAAATAGCTATACTAAACATATAATCAAAGTAGACGATGAACATGATAACTAAGAACATAAATATTATAAAGAACAATGTCGAATCTATTGTAGCAAACATATGAATAATGAAAGATACAAGAGAGAGGATACAGAAGGCTTTACCAAGCTGCGCTCTTGACACGATCAGGAATCCAAGCGAAGCTTGCCTCCTTCTAGATCTATCCTAACTAGATATGCCCTAGAATATGGTCGAGCTCTGAGAACTCTTGATTCTTCTTCTAATCTTATGATCTTCTCTGATTTTCTCTTCAGGGGGGGCGGGGTTGGCTTATATAGGCTAGAGTATCAATTTTGGACCCTCGGATCAAACCGGCCTTAATCAACGGCTTAGATGCAATCCCTAAGGCGGTGGAGGAACCGACGTTGAAGCTGAGGCTGACATCATGGGCCCACAAGCCGGCCGGCCTAGTGAGGAGGCCGGCTGGCCCCACCTGGCGGCCTCTCGAGGTCTGCCTTGGGGGATGGCTCTCTGGCATCCTCTGGAACCTTCTAGAGTTGGTGCTCGCGCGAAATATGCAAATTAATCTGACATGTGGGTCCTCTCTTGACTGTTTTCCGAATAAACCCCGTAGAAACACAGATTCATCAAAACTATGGAATTCTGTTAGTTTAAACCCCTAATCTACGTTGGCCATTTCTTTTATGCCCTCTATTCATTTTCTTTGACA
>JAHUYU010003289.1:0-17107 GCA_030439765.1 Tripidium arundinaceum | reverse complement strand
AAGCGGATGGAGTGGATGATCGGGCGCCTACCTCCCCGGCTGAGGTGCAGAGCGGAGAGCATGCTGAACAAGATGCCGAACGAGCTGTCCAGGGAAGAAGGGCCGACCGGGCCCAAGGAGAAGAACAACTGGGAGGGAGACGAGAGATGGTAGGAACAATGCTCGACGATATATGAGAGATGGTAGGAACAATGCTCGACGATATATGATTGATATATGATACATGTGGGCATGTGGCTTACATTGACGTGCTTTATCGAAGAACTGAGATAGCGGTGTTGTGCTCAAAGTAACGAACCAGTCCTTGATTGAAATGTAACTGTTCTCGAAATTTGTCCATTCAAATTGAGGTGAATATAAGTCCCGGGTCCGAACTCTGCGAAAAACTGGGTAGACATAATTCTTTGATTGAACATCTTCAACACTATTTGTCGGTTTGCGTAAATGTTGTCGGTTTGCCGCAACAAAATATGACAAATGCCGACGTGTGTTTCCTCTGCCACTATTTGTTGTAAAAAAGGATGTTCACAAAATGGGTCAGACAGAAAAATGACCCCCACCTTCCACTATCAATCTAGCTATATATGTAAAGATCATAACAACTGAACCTATAAAAGATTGCTGTGAGTAGAGTTTATGTCCTCTTGTCCTCATCACTGCTCTCACTGCCATCACTGCAGAGGGAAACAGGAATAGAAAATTGTAATTGTCGATCCAACTAGATGAAACATGATAGCATCGCAAGCATATACGATGTAGATGGTGGTAACAAGCTAATTACACATACCTCTCCTCGTTAAGCTTTGCAATTTTCTTCACCTCCAAGCCAGTCATGCCTAGGTACTTTTGCGCTGCTGTAACATTATCTGGCCCTGGAAATGGAGGCAGTAACGTTAAACAGTTCCCATCAGACAACCAAGTGCGCAGTATCTATCAAGTTCGTAATAATCTTACCGAAAGTTCGCCATAAAGCTCATTACAAAGAGAACAGCGCTTGATAAGGAATGGTATGATATAGTAGCAGTAGGAAACAAAGAACAAAAAATGGAAGTACCTTTAGTCAACTGGAAAACATGAAGGGCGCAGCGTTCCGCTGCTAGGCGTACAGGCATGCTAGAGTCCTTCAAAGCATCAGCAATTGCCGGGCCCAATATAGAGTGATGTGTAGCAAGAGCTGAATGATTTATCTACAAGAAGGAACCATTAAATTACCACCATGTCACCAAGAATGAAGGTACCACGTACATTGAGACAAAGAGGCTCCAATGATAAACCTTTGCAGCAGCTTTGATACACGACAAAGATCTTCTCCTAACTTCACTTGAATCATCACGCAAGGCCAAGACAAGCAACTGAACAAGTTGCAAGGTGCCGGCTTCTGACTGTAGCTCGAAACAGAGTATCCTTCCCAGAGTTCTTGTAGCAACTTCACGAACAGGGAACTTCACACAGCACAGACAAGAGTTACAGACACCACAATAATAATTACAAACAGATGAGGCACACAACTTGACCCAATCAATACCTTGTCGTCTTTAAGAGAATCTTTCAGAAGATCAACCAGAGATGGAAAGGATGCCAAATGACACAATTTTGATGGAGAATGCATTGATATGGACGAGAATGCTAACAAAGCACCATGCCTGGTACACCAGTCTGATGAGGTGCTCACGTTCAATAGGATTTGCACCAAATCTGAAATCTCTGTCTCCTCCATGTACTGTAAAGAAAGCATGGATATTACAGTCAATAAATGCAACCGATTATAGTAAGAGACTAAGAAATGTGTGAAAGAGTGGATCTTCCCAGATCAAACAAAGGCAAGCTCATCCATGAATGCACTGGCGAACATGATAGTTCAAAAACGGCACTCTTTTTCTTTTTTCCCCTAACTCTTCCTTCTTTCTCGTGCCTTTTATTTTGTGTTTGTCTTTTCCTTGTTTCTCTTGGGTTTCAGCTCTAGCCTACCCCAACTTGCTTGGGATAAAAGGCTATTGTTGTTGTTGTTGTTGTTGTTGATGCCATGCCGCCATTGTAGCTCTAATCTGGATTTTTTTTTGGTGTGTTCATGTGTATGTAGACCTCTTATTCGCATCCTTGGTGATCGGTTTCCGTGGCAAGTTAAGTCAGCTATCCTATCAACCCTGACAATCATCATCATGAAAGGTGGAATTGCACTTAAGCCCTTCCTTCCACAACTTCAAACTACATTTGTGAAATGTCTACAGGATAACAATAGGTCAGTATTATCTTTTTCTATGTCCTTTTCAGTTATGCTTTTACCTCCACATGTGAATATGTTTGAATTGCAGGTCTGTCCGGACAAGGGCTGCAGCTGCTCTCGGAAAGCTTAGTGCTCTTAGCACACGGGTGGATCCTTTAGTTAGCGATCTTCTGTCCATGTTGCAGGTTGCGCGGATGTTCTGTCTCTTCTTTGTTTATATGAGAAATGATGCTGCTGCAAGTTCAAAAGTAATTTTTTTTCTTTCTTTTATACAGTCAGGAGATGAATCTGTCAAAGAAAGTGTGCTTTCTGCGCTTAAAGGTGTTATCAAACATGCTGGCAAAAGTGTCAGCTCTGCAATAAGGTCACGTGGATGTGCTCTTCTTGAAGATCTGCTGCAGGCTCAAGCTGATGATGTCCGCAGTTGTGCTGCAAAGGTGATTGGCACATTGTCTCAGGTAATGATAAATCTTGCATCTTTTGTATCCGATGTAAAAGGCTTGATGATATCGGAAATCATGTTGCTTATTTGTCTAACTAGTGTTTGAGCGGTATATACCAAAAAAAACTACATTCTGCTAACTAAATGAGAACTTCAATTGCAATGAGATAATTGATTCTCTTTTCTGAGTTTTTTTTATTGAAGTAAGGGGAAATGCTGGAGTGGCAACCGCTGGCTTCCCTAATATGTGCATTCAAGAACATATGCACAGGCTATGGTTTGCAAGTGTCTGAAAATTGTGTCCAATGTATTTCTGGACTTCTTTTGGCTACTCTTCATCCTGTGTTGCTTCACTGCATTGCTCATCAGTCATCAGATTAACTATTGTTCTTTGTTCATTCAAGAACTGATGAGTAATGCAGCGAACTAACACAAACTGGCATAATACATGATAGTCTGCAACAGTTGAGCGTAAAGTTGATGAAAAAAGAAAGAGTGCCGTTTTTGAACTATCATGTTCGCCAGTGCATTCATGGATGAGCTTGCCTTTGTTTGATCTGGGAAGATCCACTCTTTCACACATTTCTTAGTCTCTTACTATAATCGGTTGCATTTATTGACTGTAATATCCATGCTTTCTTTACAGTACATGGAGGAGACAGAGATTTCAGATTTGGTGCAAATCCTATTGAACGTGAGCACCTCATCAGACTGGTGTACCAGGCATGGTGCTTTGTTAGCATTCTCGTCCATATCAATGCATTCTCCATCAAAATTGTGTCATTTGGCATCCTTTCCATCTCTGGTTGATCTTCTGAAAGATTCTCTTAAAGACGACAAGGTATTGATTGGGTCAAGTTGTGTGCCTCATCTGTTTGTAATTATTATTGTGGTGTCTGTAACTCTTGTCTGTGCTGTGTGAAGTTCCCTGTTCGTGAAGTTGCTACAAGAACTCTGGGAAGGATACTCTGTTTCGAGCTACAGTCAGAAGCCGGCACCTTGCAACTTGTTCAGTTGCTTGTCTTGGCCTTGCGTGATGATTCAAGTGAAGTTAGGAGAAGATCTTTGTCGTGTATCAAAGCTGCTGCAAAGGTTTATCATTGGAGCCTCTTTGTCTCAATGTACGTGGTACCTTCATTCTTGGTGACATGGTGGTAATTTAATGGTTCCTTCTTGTAGATAAATCATTCAGCTCTTGCTACACATCACTCTATATTGGGCCCGGCAATTGCTGATGCTTTGAAGGACTCTAGCATGCCTGTACGCCTAGCAGCGGAACGCTGCGCCCTTCATGTTTTCCAGTTGACTAAAGGTACTTCCATTTTTTGTTCTTTGTTTCCTACTGCTACTATATCATACCATTCCTTATCAAGCGCTGTTCTCTTTGTAATGAGCTTTATGGCGAACTTTCGGTAAGATTATTACGAACTTGATAGATACTGCGCACTTGGTTGTCTGATGGGAACTGTTTAACGTTACTGCCTCCATTTCCAGGGCCAGATAATGTTACAGCAGCGCAAAAGTACCTAGGCATGACTGGCTTGGAGGTGAAGAAAATTGCAAAGCTTAACGAGGAGAGGTATGTGTAATTAGCTTGTTACCACCATCTACATCGTATATGCTTGCGATGCTATCATGTTTCATCTAGTTGGATCGACAATTACAATTTTCTATTCCTGTTTCCCTCTGCAGTGATGGCAGTGAGAGCAGTGATGAGGACAAGAGGACATAAACTCTACTCACAGCAATCTTTTATAGGTTCAGTTGTTATGATCTTTACATATATAGCTAGATTGATAGTGGAAGGTGGGGGTCATTTTTCTGTCTGACCCATTTTGTGAACATCCTTTTTTACAACAAATAGTGGCAGAGGAAACACACGTCGGCATTTGTCATATTTTGTTGCGGCAAACCGACAACATTTACGCAAACCGACAAATAGTGTTGAAGATGTTCAATCAAAGAATTATGTCTACCCAGTTTTTCGCAGAGTTCGGACCCGGGACTTATATTCACCTCAATTTGAATGGACAAATTTCGAGAACAGTTACATTTCAATCAAGGACTGGTTCGTTACTTTGAGCACAACACCGCTATCTCAGTTCTTCGATAAAGCACGTCAATGTAAGCCACATGCCCACATGTATCATATATCAATCATATATCGTCGAGCATTGTTCCTACCATCTCTCATATATCGTCGAGCATTGTTCCTACCATCTCTCGTCTCCCTCCCAGTTGTTCTTCTCCTTGGGCCCGGTCGGCCCTTCTTCCCTGGACAGCTCGTTCGGCATCTTGTTCAGCATGCTCTCCGCTCTGCACCTCAGCCGGGGAGGTAGGCGCCCGATCATCCACTCCATCCGCTTCCTCGACTTGTACACCACCGTCGGACCCCACTCCCGCATGAACTGCAGCCACTGCGGCTCGACGACGGCGCCCTCGCCCAGATACTCCGCAGCAACGATGCGGTACCTGGCGCTGGAGTCCACGAATAGACTGCTCCGAGCGGCGTCGTTGCGGATGCCGACCCCGAGCGCCGCCGAGCCCTGCAGGTACACACCAGGGTACGCGTAGCTCGCGTGCCCGTTCCTGGACGAGTACACCACGGGCCGGTTGCCGTCGATGTACTCCAGCGCGGAGGCGTCCACCCAGTGCCCGCCGCTGTGCTGCGAGTAGTACACGCCCATGAGCTCACCGGTGAGGTTGCTGACTCGGAACGTGAAGTGCTCCCAGTCCCCGACGTGCCGCCCGGTCTTGCCCAGTGGGAGGCTGATCGGGCCCAGCTTGAGCCTCGCCGGGCCGTTGAACGGGCAGAACACCCACATGGCCACGTCGTTGCACGTGCCGCCCATGGCCGGCTTCACGTGCGCGTAGAGCTCCGCGCTGTCGATGTTGCCGCGGCACACGGCGCGGCCCCGCTCGCCGCTGGGGACGTCGATCCAGTACTCCCCGTCGTTGCAACCCCCGCCAGGAAGGTTGGACCCCTCGCCGTCGATCTCCTCGCCCGCGATGTCTCCACCTCGCTTGTACAATGCGGCTCCGTTCTTGAAGAACCAGGAGACGGACGACGGCAGGTAGACCTCCTTGGGGTGGAAGAACAACGTGGGGCCGTAGTGCCGGATCACCGCGTGCGCCTGCTCCAGCGTCGGCATCGCCGACAGGTCGAGCTCGACGTTGCCCAGGCACGCCATGCCGTGCTCGCGTGGCGGGAGGCCGTCAGCGGCGCAGCAGAAGGTGCCCACGCACACTCCTTTCCCCCACATCCCTCGGCGCACCGGCCGCATGCCCTGCACGGTGAAGAACGAAGACGGCCCCGGCAGCTGCAGGTGGAGCAGCGACCCGTGCGGCTCGCACTCGTCCGTGAGGTCCTCGCGGACGCATGCCACCTCCTCGAGCGGTGGCCTCCGCCGTTCCGTCGTCACGAGGCACCCGATCGCCCAGTACCCCTCCGGCGGCACGGGGACCCAGAAGTAGGCGTCGCTTCGGCCGTACCCGTGGCCAGCATTGCCACGGTTGCCACCGGCATGGAATTCCCAGATGAGCGCGTAGTCGAGCGGCTTGCAGAGCGGCGGCGGCTGAGGCGAGGCGCCGGGCGGGCGCTCCCCCGCTCTGGCAACGAGGACGTGGCCGTGGAGCGGGCGGCAGTTAGGCTGGCAGTAGTAGCCCAGGAGGGAGAACCCCGCTGGGACGCCGACCGGCCGGTAAAAGGTGGCGCTGCCCCCGCCACGCCGCCGCGAGGACAGGGTGCAGATCTTCTGGAACGCGATGGCCGCGGCGAGCTCCAGCTCCCCCCCGCCGATGCGTATCCTCCCCCGCGCGAACCCCCCGCCTGCCAGAATGCGACGCCGGATCGATTAACCAACCAGTTAACAATCTAGCGGCTACACATTTCGCGAAATGGTGGGGTGGATTGATGGAGCAGTCACACTCCCGCGCGCGCAGATGGCTCGATCCAAATCCAACCAAGGGAGGAGAGGAGGGGTCGCCAGTCTCCACTCACCTGGGGGCCAGAACGGGAGGGGCTCGGCGAAGGAGAAGACCTCCGGCTCCGGCTCCGGCTCCTCGGGGGGGACGCGCCCGCCCACACGGACGTCTCCGCCCGAGAAGCAGCTGCCCCACCGCTGGCGCATCGCGTGCGCTGGCTTGCCGGATTGATCCGCGGCCGAAGTACCGGTCCGACGCGAACGGTATGGCCGGATGCGCGCCGCGCTGAACGGCCAGGCTAACGACCGGGTGACACACGTCTCATGGACTCACCAGCGACGGCACACGGCAGGCAACACGATCCGGCACGCTCCGGCCGCGGCGACTTCGAGGGCGAGGACGAGGAGGTAGAGGGTATTTCTCATGCTCGCATCGCATGGTAGATTTGCTTCGTCACTGGTTGGACGTTTGCCGGTTCGACCCGAGAAGGCCGACCGCGCGCGCCAGGAAGAAAAGGACACGGCGCCTGCCACTGCCAGGCTGCCACACCCACACCTGTCCGTGGTCCCTGCCGTGCCCGCCTTTGGGTTGGAGTGGGGTGGGAATCCGAATCCCCGTGCGACTTCGCCCTCACGGCGCACTGCGCGCATCGATGGGAAATGAGCGCGGTGGGGACGCCCAGCTCGCGGGCGGCCTCGCCCTGATCCGTCAGTCTTCACTCTTCAGCGCGGTGGACGTGGATGGCGGGTGGATGCTGCCGACAGGCACCATTGTTGTTGCAATCCAATTATCCAACCTCGTATGAGTCGTGATAAGTATGTTCTGCCCGTTCGCTGTAACTTTTCAGCGCTTCAGCAGCTAAAATCTCTCTCGTAAAACACTATTAAAACAGTCACAGTTAACTACAAATAAATGCTGCCGACATGCTCGTTATGTTTTGTCTGAAAATAGCCGCCTAGCAACCAAAAATGGCAAGCGCAGCCGCACAGGCAGCGGCTGCCACGAGGGTACGCATTGTGAGTACTCCCTCCGTTAAAAAAACCATATTTTGCTTGTCGATGAGTTAAATATTTTTAAATTTGATTATATTTATATAAAATAATATTAATAGTTACTCCCTCCATCTCAAAGTAGATGCCAGGCCTGATTGGTTTGCAACCAAAATTTACCATGCTAAAGATTTGACAAGTCAAAGTTGGTAAAAAATTTACATAGATTTGGCAAGCCAAATGTGAGAGGTTAGCAAGTTTTCGTAGCAAACCAAATAATGGCCAAAATCATGGCTTGCCAAATCTTTGGTTTGGCACATTTTGGAAGCCAACCAATCAGGCCCGTCATTCTTACTTCTCGAGAAGTCAAATACTTTTAACTTTGACCAAATATATATAAAAAAATATTAATATTTATAATACATAATTAGTATTATTACGTAGATCGTTGAATATACTTTCGTAATAAACTTATTTCGGGATATAAATGTTGCACGTATTTTCTACGAATCTAGTCAAAGTTAAGAAAGTTTGACCTGCACGCATCCCATAACGACTTCTATTTTGGGACAGATGGAGTATATACTTAAACAAATTTGTTTAAAACTATATGCTCTCCATTCACAAAATGACGTAACTATGAGATTTATGCAGGTCTAACAGGTTTGACTTTAACCAAATTTGAGCATCTCCAAGAGTTTCCAAAACACACTCCCAATCTTGATTTTGTTCGTAAGATTGAAAAAAATGCTCTCCAACAACTTCCTATCTCAACTCCTAATCTTTTCGCACTTGGAAAATCGATCCAATCGCGTGCAAATATACGTGCGCGTATCGATCAGCCAATCTAGAGGTGGAAGGGCGTGGAGAAGAATAAAGAGTACGACAATTGACAAGGTTCCAATGCAAATGTATAAGAGTAAAAGAAAGTATAAAAGCAGTTAGGATGATTTGAAAATAGTCTAAGATTCCTTATGCAAAATTGTTTTCTATATTTTAGGAGTGAGATTTTGAAAACCGCTAGAGAAACCCAACAAATGTGCTCACAACTTTTTAGCCACCTGAAAAACTCATCGATTTACCAATTGTTTCTTTTTTGGAACTATTGAAGATATTGTTAGCATTTATGTCTCCCAGCTAGGTTTACTACGAAAATATTTTTTTAGTTCAATGATATTTATTTTGTATCATAATGTTATTGCTTTTTTATATAACTTTAATCAAATTTCAAATCAACTCCAGAATTGCATCCTTTCGTTAAAAAAAAAGAATTGGGTACTTTTGTGGACGGAGTGGTATGCTAACATTAATGTAATGATATCATAAATATTGTTTAGTCACTCAAAAAGTGAGATGTACTTTTTACTTATGAGATGATTGTACGGTTACAAATTACGGATAGTGTTGGAAAGCCTAATAGAACGGCGGCCAGAATTATGGCGGCCGACATGTCCATGCACATGCCAAGAGGCGGTAATGCGGTCAGTGTGAAGACGACTGCTGTCAGTCAGTAGATTGCGGTAATGTTCTGGTAACCAGGGACAGAACCGCCTTTTACTTTATCACTTATTGCCTGCTTCAGATTTAACAATGGCCATTATCACTTATTGCTTGCTTCAGATTTAACAATGGCCAGTCTCAAAACTCAGATGAGGTAAAAGCGGCAGCCGGCAGGATCTAAAATTCCCTCGTGTTCCAAGTTCAGGACCAGAGTTTACCGGATGGAGCTCACGGCACATGCCGAGCTGCCTCATTTGACAGATGAGTAGATGACTATAGGCAGATATCACACAAAAAAAAGAACATACAAATATGAGTGAGACATTATGTCAATGATGCTAAAACACTGTAAGGCCCCGTTCGTTTCCCGGAGAATGGACACCAGGAATAATTCCTGGCCAGAACCGTTACTTAATTTATATAAGTTTTCGTTATCCAAAACGATTCCCGGCATCAAAATGCCCTAACCGAACGAGGCCTAACTCAGAATGGTATCAGACGTGCATACAATCAAGTGATCGTCGACATCATCAATCTAGTATAAAAACGGAGAATCGTATAGAGGCCGAAAATCATGCTGCGCATTTCTCTGCCTCCCAGCAGGTAATTCATGTTCACTTCGTTTAGTCTATGCAATAAATAAGCCACCTTCAGGTTTGCAATCACCGATGCAACAGCAAACCGGTGAGTTGTGGAAAATGAATTGGGTACGGATACTGGTACAGTCGTACAGAGTCTACAACACCTTCCCAGGCGACTATGCTATTTCTTGGTTTCGGATTCACTCGTCTTGGAGATGAGAGCCTGTGGTGATAAACACAGCGGAAAAAAACAGTTGGTGGATCAGATAGTGAGCTATAAATAAAACGAAAAGAAAAATGATTATGCATAAGAATAAACAGCAATATACACGAGCATTTTCTGTTGTCGCAATGCATTTTCTGAATTGCCGCTCCTGCTGAAGCCCCCTTGCGGTGCTTAGGTGAATTTCAGTTCTACATTTTAAGGCACATGACTAATAATAGAATAGCTGCTTCACAAAGTAAAGGCTACATTCGCTCATTCTCTGTAGTTTTGAGACTAATCATGGCATACTAGAATGAGGAATAGACCAAAAGAAAATTGAAAAAACTAGAAAGGGACGTCTGATACCATTCTGAGTTAGGCCTCGTTCGGTTAGGGCATTTTGATGCCGGGAATCGTTTTGGATAACGAAAACTTATATAAATTAAGTAACGGTTCTGGCCAGGAATTATTCCTGGTGTCCATTCTCCGGGAAACGAACGGGGCCTTACAGTGTTTTAGCATCATTGACATAATGTCTCACTCATATTTGTATGTTCTTTTTTTTGTGTGATATCTGCCTATAGTCATCTACTCATCTGTCAAATGAGGCAGCTCGGCATGTGCCGTGAGCTCCATCCGGTAAACTCTGGTCCTGAACTTGGAACACGAGGGAATTTTAGATCCTGCCGGCTGCCGCTTTTACCTCATCTGAGTTTTGAGACTGGCCATTGTTAAATCTGAAGCAAGCAATAAGTGATAATGGCCATTGTTAAATCTGAAGCAGGCAATAAGTGATAAAGTAAAAGGCGGTTCTGTCCCTGGTTACCAGAACATTACCGCAATCTACTGACTGACAGCAGTCGTCTTCACACTGACCGCATTACCGCCTCTTGGCATGTGCATGGACATGTCGGCCGCCATAATTCTGGCCGCCGTTCTATTAGGCTTTCCAACACTATCCGTAATTTGTAACCGTACAATCATCTCATAAGTAAAAAGTACATCTCACTTTTTGAGTGACTAAACAATATTTATGATATCATTACATTAATGTTAGCATACCCACTCCGTCCACAAAAGTACCCAATTCTTTTTTTTTAACGAAAAGGATGCAATTCTGGAGTTGATTTGAAATTTGATTTAAGTTATATAAAAAAGCAATAACATTTATGATACAAAATAAATATCATTGAACTAAAAAAATATTTTCGTAGTAAACCTAGCTGGGAGACATAAATGCTAACAATATCTTCAATAGTTCCAAAAAAGAAACAATTGGTAAATCGATGAGTTTTTCAGGTGGCTAAAAAAGTTGTGAGCACATTTGTTGGGTTTCTCTAGCGGTTTTCAAAATCTCACTCCTAAAAATATAGAAAACAATTTTGCATAAGGAATCTTAGACTATTTTCAAATCATCCTAACTGCTTTTATACTTTCTTTTACTCTTATACATTTGCATTGGAACCTTGTCAATTGTCGTACTCTTTATTCTTCTCCACGCCCTTCCACCTCTAGATTGGCTGATCGATACGCGCACGTATATTTGCACGCGATTGGATCGATTTTCCCAAGTGCGAAAAGATTAGGAGTTGAGATAGGAAGTTGTTGGAGAGCATTTTTTTCAATCTTACGAACAAAATCAAGATTGGGAGTGTGTTTTGGAAACTCTTGGAGATGCTCAAATTTGGTTAAAGTCAAACCTGTTAGACCTGCATAAATCTCATAGTTACGTCATTTTGTGAATGGAGAGCATATAGTTTTAAACAAATTTGTTTAAGTATATACTCCATCTGTCCCAAAATAGAAGTCGTTATGGGATGCGTGCAGGTCAAACTTTCTTAACTTTGACTAGATTCGTAGAAAATACGTGCAACATTTATATCCCGAAATAAGTTTATTACGAAAGTATATTCAACGATCTACGTAATAATACTAATTATGTATTATAAATATTAATATTTTTTTATATATATTTGGTCAAAGTTAAAAGTATTTGACTTCTCGAGAAGTAAGAATGACGGGCCTGATTGGTTGGCTTCCAAAATGTGCCAAACCAAAGATTTGGCAAGCCATGATTTTGGCCATTATTTGGTTTGCTACGAAAACTTGCTAACCTCTCACATTTGGCTTGCCAAATCTATGTAAATTTTTTACCAACTTTGACTTGTCAAATCTTTAGCATGGTAAATTTTGGTTGCAAACCAATCAGGCCTGGCATCTACTTTGAGATGGAGGGAGTAACTATTAATATTATTTTATATAAATATAATCAAATTTAAAAATATTTACTCATCGACAAGCAAAATATGGTTTTTTTAACGGAGGGAGTACTCACAATGCGTACCCTCGTGGCAGCCGCTGCCTGTGCGGCTGCGCTTGCCATTTTTGGTTGCTAGGCGGCTATTTTCAGACAAAACATAACGAGCATGTTCGGCAGCATTTATTTGTAGTTAACTGTGACTGTTTTAATAGTGTTTTACGAGAGAGATTTTAGCTGCTGAAGCGCTGAAAAGTTACAGCGAACGGGCAGAACATACTTATCACGACTCATACGAGGTTGGATAATTGGATTGCAACAACAATGGTGCCTGTCGGCAGCATCCACCCGCCATCCACGTCCACCGCGCTGAAGAGTGAAGACTGACGGATCAGGGCGAGGCCGCCCGCGAGCTGGGCGTCCCCACCGCGCTCATTTCCCATCGATGCGCGCAGTGCGCCGTGAGGGCGAAGTCGCACGGGGATTCGGATTCCCACCCCACTCCAACCCAAAGGCGGGCACGGCAGGGACCACGGACAGGTGTGGGTGTGGCAGCCTGGCAGTGGCAGGCGCCGTGTCCTTTTCTTCCTGGCGCGCGCGGTCGGCCTTCTCGGGTCGAACCGGCAAACGTCAAACCAGTGACGAAGCAAATCTACCATGCGATGCGAGCATGAGAAATACCCTCTACCTCCTCGTCCTCGCCCTCGAAGTCGCCGCGGCCGGAGCGTGCCGGATCGTGTTGCCTGCCGTGTGCCGTCGCTGGTGAGTCCATGAGACGTGTGTCACCCGGTCGTTAGCCTGGCCGTTCAGCGCGGCGCGCATCCGGCCATACCGTTCGCGTCGGACCGGCACTTCGGCCGCGGATCAATCCGGCAAGCCAGCGCACGCGATGCGCCAGCGGTGGGGCAGCTGCTTCTCGGGCGGAGACGTCCGCGTGGGCGGGCGCGTCCCCCCGAGGAGCCGGAGCCGGAGCCGGAGGTCTTCTCCTTCGCCGAGCCCCTCCCGTTCTGGCCCCCAGGTGAGTGGAGACTGGCGACCCCTCCTCTCCTCCCTTGGTTGGATTTGGATCGAGCCATCTGCGCGCGCGGGAGTGTGACTGCTCCATCAATCCACCCCACCATTTCGCGAAATGTGTAGCCGCTAGATTGTTAACTGGTTGGTTAATCGATCCGGCGTCGCATTCTGGCAGGCGGGGGGTTCGCGCGGGGGAGGATACGCATCGGCGGGGGGGAGCTGGAGCTCGCCGCGGCCATCGCGTTCCAGAAGATCTGCACCCTGTCCTCGCGGCGGCGTGGCGGGGGCAGCGCCACCTTTTACCGGCCGGTCGGCGTCCCAGCGGGGTTCTCCCTCCTGGGCTACTACTGCCAGCCTAACTGCCGCCCGCTCCACGGCCACGTCCTCGTTGCCAGAGCGGGGGAGCGCCCGCCCGGCGCCTCGCCTCAGCCGCCGCCGCTCTGCAAGCCGCTCGACTACGCGCTCATCTGGGAATTCCATGCCGGTGGCAACCGTGGCAATGCTGGCCACGGGTACGGCCGAAGCGACGCCTACTTCTGGGTCCCCGTGCCGCCGGAGGGGTACTGGGCGATCGGGTGCCTCGTGACGACGGAACGGCGGAGGCCACCGCTCGAGGAGGTGGCATGCGTCCGCGAGGACCTCACGGACGAGTGCGAGCCGCACGGGTCGCTGCTCCACCTGCAGCTGCCGGGGCCGTCTTCGTTCTTCACCGTGCAGGGCATGCGGCCGGTGCGCCGAGGGATGTGGGGGAAAGGAGTGTGCGTGGGCACCTTCTGCTGCGCCGCTGACGGCCTCCCGCCACGCGAGCACGGCATGGCGTGCCTGGGCAACGTCGAGCTCGACCTGTCGGCGATGCCGACGCTGGAGCAGGCGCACGCGGTGATCCGGCACTACGGCCCCACGTTGTTCTTCCACCCCAAGGAGGTCTACCTGCCGTCGTCCGTCTCCTGGTTCTTCAAGAACGGAGCCGCATTGTACAAGCGAGGTGGAGACATCGCGGGCGAGGAGATCGACGGCGAGGGGTCCAACCTTCCTGGCGGGGGTTGCAACGACGGGGAGTACTGGATCGACGTCCCCAGCGGCGAGCGGGGCCGCGCCGTGTGCCGCGGCAACATCGACAGCGCGGAGCTCTACGCGCACGTGAAGCCGGCCATGGGCGGCACGTGCAACGACGTGGCCATGTGGGTGTTCTGCCCGTTCAACGGCCCGGCGAGGCTCAAGCTGGGCCCGATCAGCCTCCCACTGGGCAAGACCGGGCGGCACGTCGGGGACTGGGAGCACTTCACGTTCCGAGTCAGCAACCTCACCGGTGAGCTCATGGGCGTGTACTACTCGCAGCACAGCGGCGGGCACTGGGTGGACGCCTCCGCGCTGGAGTACATCGACGGCAACCGGCCCGTGGTGTACTCGTCCAGGAACGGGCACGCGAGCTACGCGTACCCTGGTGTGTACCTGCAGGGCTCGGCGGCGCTCGGGGTCGGCATCCGCAACGACGCCGCTCGGAGCAGTCTATTCGTGGACTCCAGCGCCAGGTACCGCATCGTTGCTGCGGAGTATCTGGGCGAGGGCGCCGTCGTCGAGCCGCAGTGGCTGCAGTTCATGCGGGAGTGGGGTCCGACGGTGGTGTACAAGTCGAGGAAGCGGATGGAGTGGATGATCGGGCGCCTACCTCCCCGGCTGAGGTGCAGAGCGGAGAGCATGCTGAACAAGATGCCGAACGAGCTGTCCAGGGAAGAAGGGCCGACCGGGCCCAAGGAGAAGAACAACTGGGAGGGAGACGAGAGATGGTAGGAACAATGCTCGACGATATATGAGAGATGGTAGGAACAATGCTCGACGATATATGATTGATATATGATACATGTGGGCATGTGGCTTACATTGACGTGCTTTATCGAAGAACTGAGATAGCGGTGTTGTGCTCAAAGTAACGAACCAGTCCTTGATTGAAATGTAACTGTTCTCGAAATTTGTCCATTCAAATTGAGGTGAATATAAGTCCCGGGTCCGAACTCTGCGAAAAACTGGGTAGACATAATTCTTTGATTGAACATCTTCAACACTATTTTGTTGCGGCAAACCGACAACATTTACGCAAACCGACAAATAGTGTTGAAGATGTTCAATCAAAGAATTATGTCTACCCAGTTTTTCGCAGAGTTCGGACCCGGGACTTATATTCACCTCAATTTGAATGGACAAATTTCGAGAACAGTTACATTTCAATCAAGGACTGGTTCGTTACTTTGAGCACAACACCGCTATCTCAGTTCTTCGATAAAGCACGTCAATGTAAGCCACATGCCCACATGTATCATATATCAATCATATATCGTCGAGCATTGTTCCTACCATCTCTCATATATCGTCGAGCATTGTTCCTACCATCTCTCGTCTCCCTCCCAGTTGTTCTTCTCCTTGGGCCCGGTCGGCCCTTCTTCCCTGGACAGCTCGTTCGGCATCTTGTTCAGCATGCTCTCCGCTCTGCACCTCAGCCGGGGAGGTAGGCGCCCGATCATCCACTCCATCCGCTTCCTCGACTTGTACACCACCGTCGGACCCCACTCCCGCATGAACTGCAGCCACTGCGGCTCGACGACGGCGCCCTCGCCCAGATACTCCGCAGCAACGATGCGGTACCTGGCGCTGGAGTCCACGAATAGACTGCTCCGAGCGGCGTCGTTGCGGATGCCGACCCCGAGCGCCGCCGAGCCTGCAGGTACACACCAGGGTACGCGTAGCTCGCGTGCCCGTTCCTGGACGAGTACACCACGGGCCGGTTGCCGTCGATGTACTCCAGCGCGGAGGCGTCCACCCAGTGCCCGCCGCTGTGCTGCGAGTAGTACACGCCCATGAGCTCACCGGTGAGGTTGCTGACTCGGAACGTGAAGTGCTCCCAGTCCCCGACGTGCCGCCCGGTCTTGCCCAGTGGGAGGCTGATCGGGCCCAGCTTGAGCCTCGCCGGGCCGTTGAACGGGCAGAACACCCACATGGCCACGTCGTTGCACGTGCCGCCCATGGCCGGCTTCACGTGCGCGTAGAGCTCCGCGCTGTCGATGTTGCCGCGGCACACGGCGCGGCCCCGCTCGCCGCTGGGGACGTCGATCCAGTACTCCCCGTCGTTGCAACCCCCGCCAGGAAGGTTGGACCCCTCGCCGTCGATCTCCTCGCCCGCGATGTCTCCACCTCGCTTGTACAATGCGGCTCCGTTCTTGAAGAACCAGGAGACGGACGACGGCAGGTAGACCTCCTTGGGGTGGAAGAACAACGTGGGGCCGTAGTGCCGGATCACCGCGTGCGCCTGCTCCAGCGTCGGCATCGCCGACAGGTCGAGCTCGACGTTGCCCAGGCACGCCATGCCGTGCTCGCGTGGCGGGAGGCCGTCAGCGGCGCAGCAGAAGGTGCCCACGCACACTCCTTTCCCCCACATCCCTCGGCGCACCGGCCGCATGCCCTGCACGGTGAAGAACGAAGACGGCCCCGGCAGCTGCAGGTGGAGCAGCGACCCGTGCGGCTCGCACTCGTCCGTGAGGTCCTCGCGGACGCATGCCACCTCCTCGAGCGGTGGCCTCCGCCGTTCCGTCGTCACGAGGCACCCGATCGCCCAGTACCCCTCCGGCGGCACGGGGACCCAGAAGTAGGCGTCGCTTCGGCCGTACCCGTGGCCAGCATTGCCACGGTTGCCACCGGCATGGAATTCCCAGATGAGCGCGTAGTCGAGCGGCTTGCAGAGCGGCGGCGGCTGAGGCGAGGCGCCGGGCGGGCGCTCCCCCGCTCTGGCAACGAGGACGTGGCCGTGGAGCGGGCGGCAGTTAGGCTGGCAGTAGTAGCCCAGGAGGGAGAACCCCGCTGGGACGCCGACCGGCCGGTAAAAGGTGGCGCTGCCCCCGCCGCGCCGCCGCGAGGACAGGGTGCAGATCTTCTGGAACGCGATGGCCGCGGCGAGCTCCAGCTCCCCCCCGCCGATGCGT
>JAHUYU010002753.1:0-15824 GCA_030439765.1 Tripidium arundinaceum | reverse complement strand
GATCGAGCACGAATTGGTGCCGTAGCTTCACTCACTGGCAGCGGAGGAAGGGTTGGGCGCGGGGTGCGGGCGTGATAACCTAGGCAGCAGAGGAAGGCTTGTGCGCGGGCGTAACCAAGGCGGTGGAGTAAGGCTTGGGCGCGGGCGTGGCCGAGGCGGCGGAGGAAGGCTTGGGCACGGGCGTGACGGAGGCGGAGGAGGAGCAGGCGGAGGAGACAGCTGAGACATCGGACGGCGCGGGGAGGGCCCGGCATGCGGTCCTCCTAGGCTTGCTCGGGGTCGGGGTCTTAGCGAGGACGAGGAGGTTGGTGACGTCGCCCAGCGGCACCGCCGCCACCGCCTTCCGCTGCCGCTTGGTGACACTGGGCTTCGGGCTCGTCAGGGATGCTGGGGGCGCCGCGGCGCTCTTGGAGGGCCTCATCATCAGGGTCTGGACCGCGTTCAAGAAATGGGAGAGCGTGCGGGAAATGGGTCAGCCTGCGTCGGATTGGCTTTCCCTCCCCGAGCCATGACCTAGGCAGCGGATGCAACGTGGCGGCGCGGCGGCGGATGCGATGAGATGATGCATGTACTGGTAAAAGGTTCAAGCTTCAAGTTGCTGTGTTGTGGTGTATACATGATTTTCCAGCGTTGAGCACCTTATTAGGGCGAACAACAAAAGGCTATTATGCATCTATCATTGCGACAAGGATCCGTTGTCTCGAGCAATAAGGAATAAGTTATGTTACATTGGACATCGTTGATACCTTCCAAGGACACATGCTTGGCTTTTGACGGACAGCGTGAAAACAAAGATGATCCAGCTAAGTTCACTATAGAGGAGGTCCAAGAGGAGCTTGAGCAGGTGAAAGATGTTAGGCCAGGGAAGCATCCTGCCACTAGGAAAAGGAAGCGCAACGAAGGTCCAGTGATTTTTAGCCGCAAAGTTGGGTTGTGGAGATTGCCATATTGGAAATATTTGAAGCTTCCACATATCTCGATGTGATGCACATAGAGAAAAACATATGTGAAAACCTTCTTGGCATATTACTCAATGTCGACGGCAAGGGACACAACCAATGCTAGGCTAGATTTATATGATATGGGCATATGACCTGAATTGCACTTATAGCAGGATGGCAACTCAGTCACTGTTCCACATGCTTGGTATGTCTTGAACAAGGAGCAGAGAAATCGAGTTTTGCAAGTTCCTAAAAGGTATCAAGTTTCCTGATGGATATACGGCCAACCTAGCAAGATTCATAAGTGCAGATTCTTCCAAGGTGGTGGGGAAGCTGAAAACACATTCTTGCCATATACTCCTGCAAAGAATCATACATGCAGGCCTAAGAGGACTTATCAGTAAGGATGTATATGAAGCAGTTGCAGAGCTCGGTAACTTCTTTAGGGAATTGTGCAGTAGAAATCTAAGGATAGATGTTTTGAAGCGGTCGAAAGAACAAATCCCAGTGATCCTAAGCAAGCTTGAGAGAATTTTTCCACTGGCCTTCTTTGCTGTCATGGTGCACTTGGCTGTCCATCTTCCTGATGAGGCACTGCTTAGAGGCCTTGTTCAGTACGGATGGATGTACCCAATAGAAAGGCGACTAGGCACTTTGAAGAATTTTGTAAGGAACAGGGCTAGGCCGAAAGGATCAATTGCTGAGGCTTATGTTGCAAGTGACACGCTGTTCAAGGTACATGGAGGATGCTGACACAAGATTTAACCAGGATGATGGTAGTGGAGGAGATGGGCCATTGGATGGTGAAACCTCTATTTTAAGCATGGTGTTACTCTTGTTGGAGCTAATAGGGTACAATACATTGATGATGGTGTCATGGAAAAGTTAGTTTGGTATGTGCTAAATAACTGTGAAGAAGTTGAACCATATTTAGAGTAAGTATCATTTTCATTTTTTGGAATTATTGTGTGTTTCATTACAAATTTATCAAATTATCCTTATGAAAAAAGTTTGCCCTGCAGCATCTACAGGGAAGAGCTACTAAAGGAAGGTGCACATGATGTTGATAAAAGGCTTGAACAAGGATTTCCAAAATGGTTTAGGAGCCATGTAAGTAACTAGACCTTGTGTTTTCAGTTTTCATAAATGGTTTAGGAGCCATATATAATTGGTGACCTGAGTACTTTTATTGCACCCCAGATCGTGAATCTATACGCGGAGAAGCCAGAAGAGGTTAGTGAAGGATTGTATGCTCTTTCATGTGGCCTAGATCTCCGAGTCAAGACCTGTGCGGTATAGCACTGTGGACCGTGAGAAGTACCCACAGACACAAAATAGTGGTGTAATGACTGAAGGTACACATGCTGGGGACTACATTGATTTTTATGGTGTCCTCAAGGAGATAATTGAGTTGCAAAATAACTCCAATCTTGAAGTACATCGGTCTATGGTTATATTTCGATGCGATTGGTACAACCAAAGTGGCAAGACAAGAGGCATTCGAGATGATAGGCATTTCAAATCCATCGATGTGCAGTCATTATGGTACAAGAATGACCCTTTCATCTTGGCAACTCAATCGAGAAAGATATTTTACTAGCAGGACACAGCTTTAGGCAAAGATTGGCGAGTTGTGTAAAAATTTGAACATAGGAATATATATGATGTGGCTGAAAAAGATGAGCCCAGTCATGATGTGCATCAGGATGAGCAGTGTTCTGATACTGAGCATGAAGTGCAAGAAGGTGATGTTCATGAGGTTACGCACCATTTTCAGGGTGGAGAAGCCAGTAGAATTGAAGCAAATTTAGCAGACCTTATAAGAAGCAAGAAGCAAGCTACAATTCTAGAAGATAGTGAGGAAGACGATGAGGATGAAGATGAAACTGTACTGCAATACTTGAGTGATGGTGACAATAATGAGAACAATGAAGATGACATGTGCCTAGATGATGATGATGATTTCTAGAATATGCAAGGTACATACCTAAGGAGAGTTGAGTTGAGTTATAATTGTCAAACTGCTGTCAATTGAATTGAGTTGAGTTATAATTGTGAAACTGCTGTGAGTTTAGTTGAGTTGAGTTGAGTTGAGATGTGTTGACTTGAGTTGAGTTTAGTTGTGTTCAGCACATTGCTGTCAGTTTATAGATTACATGTGTTCAGTTCACAGATTTGAAATATTTGGAGTTTATATCAACTTGATGGTTCAGTCCTCCTGCAAATTACATGTGTTCTACTTACATGTGTTCAGTTCACAGATTACATGTGTTCAGCACATTGCTGCTGCTATCCTTGCCTTTTGGGGCCTTCAAATTAAATATCAAACAGGATATTACATTGCTTCAATGCATGTGTCAAACAAAATATATATTTGATGGAGAAGAAAATCACCATACATGTGTCAAATAGAATATATATTAGAACTATATATATATATATATATTTTAGAGGGTACCACCATACATGTGCCAAGTCATACAGCCATCACCAACCATAAGATCCTAAATACTAGGTCCTAACATAATATTTATATTTACATGTCATAGTTAGGCAAGCCATCTTCCCAGCTAGTTCCTTCTCCATCAAATATATATTTTGTTTGACACATGCATTGAAGCAATGTAATATCCTGTTTGATATTTAATTTGAAGGCCCCAAAAGGCAAGGATAGCAGCAGCAATGTGCTGAACACATGTAATCTGTGAACTGAACACATGTAAGTAGAACACATGTAATTTGCAGGAGGACTGAACCATCAAGTTGATATAAACTCCAAATATTTCAAATCTGTGAACTGAACACATGTAATCTATAAACTGACAGCAATGTGCTGAACACAACTAAACTCAACTCAAGTCAACACATCTCAACTCAACTCAACTCAACTAAACTCACAGCAGTTTCACAATTATAACTCAACTCAATTCAATTGACAGCAGTTTGACAATTATAACTCAACTCAACTCTCCTTAGGTATGTACCTTGCATATTCTAGAAATCATCATCATCATCTAGGCACATGTCATCTTCATTGTTCTCATTATTGTCACCATCACTCAAGTATTGCAGTACAGTTTCATCTTCATCCTCATCGTCTTCCTCACTATCTTCTAGAATTGTAGCTTGCTTCTTGCTTCTTATAAGGTCTGCTAAATTTGCTTCAATTCTACTGGCTTCTCCACCCTGAAAATGGTGCGTAACCTCATGAACATCACCTTCTTGCACTTCATGCTCAGTATCAGAACACTGCTCATCCTGATGCACATCATGACTGGGCTCATCTTTTTCAGCCACATCATATATATTCCTATGTTCAAATTTTTACACAACTCGCCAATCTTTGCCTAAAGCTGTGTCCTGCTAGTAAAATATCTTTCTCGATTGAGTTGCCAAGATGAAAGGGTCATTCTTGTACCATAATGACTGCACATCGATGGATTTGAAATGCCTATCATCTCGAATGCCTCTTGTCTTGCCACTTTGGTTGTACCAATCGCATCGAAATATAACCATAGACCGATGTACTTCAAGATTGGAGTTATTTTGCAACTCAATTATCTCCTTGAGGACACCATAAAAATCAATGTAGTCCCCAGCATGTGTACCTTCAGTCATTACACCACTATTTTGTGTCTGTGGGTACTTCTCACGGTCCACAGTGCTATACCGCACAGGTCTTGACTCGGAGATCTAGGCCACATGAAAGAGCATACAATCCTTCACTAACCTCTTCTGGCTTCTCCGCGTATAGATTCACGATCTGGGGTGCAATAAAAGTACTCAGGTCACCAATTATATATGGCTCCTAAACCATTTATGAAAACTGAAAACACAAGGTCTAGTTACTTACATGGCTCCTAAACCATTTTGGAAATCCTTGTTCAAGCCTTTTATCAACATCATGTGCACCTTCCTTTAGTAGCTCTTCCCTGTAGATGCTGCAGGGCAAACTTTTTTCATAAGGATAATTTGATAAATTTGTAATGAAACACACAATAATTCCAAAAAATGAAAATGATACTTACTCTAAATATGGTTCAACTTCTTCACAGTTATTTAGCACATACCAAACTAACTTTTCCATGACACCATCATCAATGTATTGTACCCTATTAGCTCCAACAAGAGTAACACCATGCTTAAAAATAGAGGTTTCACCATCCAATGGCCCATCTCCTCCACTACCATCATCCTGGTTAAATCTTGTGTCAGCATCCTCCATGTACCTTGAACAGCGTGTCACTTGCAACATAAGCCTCAGCAATTGATCCTTTCGGCCTAGCCCTGTTCCTTACAAAATTCTTCAAAGTGCCTAGTCGCCTTTCTATTGGGTACATCCATCCGTACTGAACAAGGCCTCTAAGCAGTGCCTCATCAGGAAGATGGACAGCCAAGTGCACCATGACAGCAAAGAAGGCCAGTGGAAAAATTCTCTCAAGCTTGCTTAGGATCACTGGGATTTGTTCTTTCGACCGCTTCAAAACATCTATCCTTAGATTTCTACTGCACAATTCCCTAAAGAAGTTACCGAGCTCTGCAACTGCTTCATATACATCCTTACTGATAAGTCCTCTTAGGCCTGCATGTATGATTCTTTGCAGGAGTATATGGCAAGAATGTGTTTTCAGCTTCCCCACCACCCTTGGAAGAATCTGCACTTATGAATCTTGCTAGGTTGGCCGTATATCCATCAGGAAACTTGATACCTTTTAGGAACTTGCAAAACTCGATTCTCTGCTCCTTGTTCAAGACATACCAAGCATGTGGAACAGTGACTGAGTTGCCATCCTGCTATAAGTGCAATTCAGGTCATATGCCCATATCATATAAATCTAGCCTAGCATTGGTTGTGTCCTTGGTCTTGCCGTCGACATTGAGTAATATGCCAAGAAGGTTTTCACATATGTTTTTCTCTATGTGCATCACATCGAGATTATGTGGAAGCTTCAAATATTTCCAATATGGCAATCTCCACAACCCAACTTTGCGGCTAAAAATCACTGGACCTTCGTTGCGCTTCCTTTTCCTAGTGGCAGGATGCTTCCCTGGCCTAACATCTTTCACCTGCTCAAGCTCCTCTTGGACCTCCTCTATAGTGAACTTAGCTGGATCATCTTTGTTTTCACGCTGTCCGTCAAAAGCCAAGCATGTGTCCTTGGAAGGTATCAACGATGTCCAATGTAACATAACTTATTCCTTATTGCTCGAGACAACGGATCCTTGTCGCAATGAATAGATGCATAATAGCCTTTTGTTGTTCGCCCTAATAAGGTGCTCAACGCTGGAAAATCATGTATACACCACAACACAGCAACTTGAAGCTTGAACCTTTTACCAGTACATGCATCATCTCATCGCATCCGCCGCCGCGCCGCCACGTTGCATCCGCTGCCTAGGTCATGGCTCGGGGAGGGAAAGCCAATCCGACGCAGGCTGACCCATTTCCCGCACGCTCTCCCATTTCTTGAACGCGGTCCAGACCCTGATGATGAGGCCCTCCAAGAGCGCCGCGGCGCCCCCAGCATCCCTGACGAGCCCGAAGCCCAGGTCAGCGGAAGGCGGTGGCGGCGGTGCCGCTGGGCGACGTCACCAACCTCCTCGTCCTCGCTAAGACCCCGACCCCGAGCAAGCCTAGGCAGCGGATGCAACGTGGCGGCGCGGCGATGCGATGAGATGATGCATGTACTGGTAAAAGGTTCAAGCTTCAAGTTGCTGTGTTGTGGTGTATACATGATTTTCCAGCGTTGAGCACCTTATTAGGGCGAACAACAAAAGGCTATTATGCATCTATTCATTGCGACAAGGATCCGTTGTCTCGAGCAATAAGGAATAAGTTATGTTACATTGGACATCGTTGATACCTTCCAAGGACACATGCTTGGCTTTTGACGGACAGCGTGAAAACAAAGATGATCCAGCTAAGTTCACTATAGAGGAGGTCCAAGAGGAGCTTGAGCAGGTGAAAGATGTTAGGCCAGGGAAGCATCCTGCCACTAGGAAAAGGAAGCGCAACGAAGGTCCAGTGATTTTTAGCCGCAAAGTTGGGTTGTGGAGATTGCCATATTGGAAATATTTGAAGCTTCCACATAATCTCGATGTGATGCACATAGAGAAAAAACATATGTGAAAACCTTCTTGGCATATTACTCAATGTCGACGGCAAGACCAAGGACACAACCAATGCTAGGCTAGATTTATATGATATGGGCATATGACCTGAATTGCACTTATAGCAGGATGGCAACTCAGTCACTGTTCCACATGCTTGGTATGTCTTGAACAAGGAGCAGAGAATCGAGTTTTGCAAGTTCCTAAAAGGTATCAAGTTTCCTGATGGATATACGGCCAACCTAGCAAGATTCATAAGTGCAGATTCTTCCAAGGTGGTGGGGAAGCTGAAAACACATTCTTGCCATATACTCCTGCAAAGAATCATACATGCAGGCCTAAGAGGACTTATCAGTAAGGATGTATATGAAGCAGTTGCAGAGCTCGGTAACTTCTTTAGGGAATTGTGCAGTAGAAATCTAAGGATAGATGTTTTGAAGCGGTCGAAAGAACAAATCCCAGTGATCCTAAGCAAGCTTGAGAGAATTTTTCCACTGGCCTTCTTTGCTGTCATGGTGCACTTGGCTGTCCATCTTCCTGATGAGGCACTGCTTAGAGGCCTTGTTCAGTACGGATGGATGTACCCAATAGAAAGGCGACTAGGCACTTTGAAGAATTTTGTAAGGAACAGGGCTAGGGCCGAAAGGATCAATTGCTGAGGCTTATGTTGCAAGTGACACGCTGTTCAAGGTACATGGAGGATGCTGACACAAGATTTAACCAGGATGATGGTAGTGGAGGAGATGGGCCATTGGATGGTGAAACCTCTATTTTTAAGCATGGTGTTACTCTTGTTGGAGCTAATAGGGTACAATACATTGATGATGGTGTCATGGAAAAGTTAGTTTGGTATGTGCTAAATAACTGTGAAGAAGTTGAACCATATTTAGAGTAAGTATCATTTTCATTTTTTGGAATTATTGTGTGTTTCATTACAAATTTATCAAATTATCCTTATGAAAAAAGTTTGCCCTGCAGCATCTACAGGGAAGAGCTACTAAAGGAAGGTGCACATGATGTTGATAAAAGGCTTGAACAAGGATTTCCAAAATGGTTTAGGAGCCATGTAAGTAACTAGACCTTGTGTTTTCAGTTTTCATAAATGGTTTAGGAGCCATATATAATTGGTGACCTGAGTACTTTTATTGCACCCCAGATCGTGAATCTATACGCGGAGAAGCCAGAAGAGGTTAGTGAAGGATTGTATGCTCTTTCATGTGGCCTAGATCTCCGAGTCAAGACCTGTGCGGTATAGCACTGTGGACCGTGAGAAGTACCCACAGACACAAAATAGTGGTGTAATGACTGAAGGTACACATGCTGGGGACTACATTGATTTTTATGGTGTCCTCAAGGAGATAATTGAGTTGCAAAATAACTCCAATCTTGAAGTACATCGGTCTATGGTTATATTTCGATGCGATTGGTACAACCAAAGTGGCAAGACAAGAGGCATTCGAGATGATAGGCATTTCAAATCCATCGATGTGCAGTCATTATGGTACAAGAATGACCCTTTCATCTTGGCAACTCAATCGAGAAAGATATTTTACTAGCAGGACACAGCTTTAGGCAAAGATTGGCGAGTTGTGTAAAAATTTGAACATAGGAATATATATGATGTGGCTGAAAAAGATGAGCCCAGTCATGATGTGCATCAGGATGAGCAGTGTTCTGATACTGAGCATGAAGTGCAAGAAGGTGATGTTCATGAGGTTACGCACCATTTTCAGGGTGGAGAAGCCAGTAGAATTGAAGCAAATTTAGCAGACCTTATAAGAAGCAAGAAGCAAGCTACAATTCTAGAAGATAGTGAGGAAGACGATGAGGATGAAGATGAAACTGTACTGCAATACTTGAGTGATGGTGACAATAATGAGAACAATGAAGATGACATGTGCCTAGATGATGATGATGATTTCTAGAATATGCAAGGTACATACCTAAGGAGAGTTGAGTTGAGTTATAATTGTCAAACTGCTGTCAATTGAATTGAGTTGAGTTATAATTGTGAAACTGCTGTGAGTTTAGTTGAGTTGAGTTGAGTTGAGATGTGTTGACTTGAGTTGAGTTTAGTTGTGTTCAGCACATTGCTGTCAGTTTATAGATTACATGTGTTCAGTTCACAGATTTGAAATATTTGGAGTTTATATCAACTTGATGGTTCAGTCCTCCTGCAAATTACATGTGTTCTACTTACATGTGTTCAGTTCACAGATTACATGTGTTCAGCACATTGCTGCTGCTATCCTTGCCTTTTGGGGCCTTCAAATTAAATATCAAACAGGATATTACATTGCTTCAATGCATGTGTCAAACAAAATATATATTTGATGGAGAAGAAAATCACCATACATGTGTCAAATAGAATATATATTAGAACTATATATATATATATATATTTTAGAGGGTACCACCATACATGTGCCAAGTCATACAGCCATCACCAACCATAAGATCCTAAATACTAGGTCCTAACATAATATTTATATTTACATGTCATAGTTAGGCAAGCCATCTTCCCAGCTAGTTCCTTCTCCATCAAAAGACTAGGCAGACCATCCTATCTTATTTTGACTGCTCCTTTTTCGGAAAGATGACCTTCTTGAGTTCCTGCAGGTCTTTCTTCAGTTGCTCGATGGTTGAGTCCTTCTCCTGCAGCTCCTTCTTCAGCTCATAGATTTTTATGCCATTTTTGTATACTTTCTGTCCCAACCAGTTCTGCTTCTTCTCCAACTTCTTCAAGTTGAAACAACATAAACAAGTCTAAAATTACAGCCAATGAACAAATCAGAAAGTAAACCATTTATATGCATTGAAATTGAATAGATTCTCCATAAACAACAGCACATTCTGAAAGCAAAGCTCTGTTCACATTTAGATATAGTGCAATTGACATTCAGCAGCACATTCAGAGCAACTCAAGGGATGAACATTGACATAGTAAAAGGTCAATGGAAATATGAAATTATGCGACTCACACACTGGATGAGCATACAGGATGCAGCATGTCATTAAGCATGGTGGAAGGTGATTCTCACTGATTATGATATCATTGTGCCCTTTTTAAGAAACAACTAACAGATATTGATTCTCATAGGCAATCAAGAATGTGCATTATGAAAAATAGGTGTACTTATCTTGCTTCTAGTTGGCACACAAACTAGAGACAATGATAGTGACAGTTGGCCAATGCTAAAGGGAGGTCTCTATCACCCACAAAGGAACGTACTACTATGCTAACAAGTTCCCAGTCACAATCAATTGCATAGCCTGACAGCCGAGAGGCACTAACATTGATGAGGCTGAGTTGAACATACACCAACGCAGATGACATGTACTGGGGTCAGGCAAGTAAAGTAATCTCACTTGCTGTGGGTCCTTGCAGATTTTCCATGACGGGGGTGGCAGCTCGCTGTGGCAGCGACGGGCTCCTTGTCCTTGCTGTTGGCGGCGGTGAGGTTCCTCCTCCACTTCCCTTGTGCCTTGGTGGTCCTGCGGTGAACTGTGGAGATGGTCGGCAATTTGAGCACATTGCGCTCCTCCTTGAGGATTGCAAACGAAGAGGAGGCAGGATAAGAAATCCCAGCCCAATGCGGATCAAAGTACTAGTCTACCACAGCCAGTTGCAGCGGATCGAGCACGAATTGGTGCCGTAGCTTCACTCACTGGCAGCGGAGGAAGGGTTGGGCGCGGGTGCGGGCGTGATAACCTAGGCAGCAGAGGAAGGCTTGTGCGCGGGCGTAACCAAGGCGGTGGAGTAAGGCTTGGGCGCGGGCGTGGCCGAGGCGGCGGAGGAAGGCTTGGGCACGGGCGTGACGGAGGCGGAGGAGGAGCAGGCGGAGGAGACAGCTGAGACATCGGACGGCGCGGGGAGGGCCCGGCATGCGGTCCTCCTAGGCTTGCTCGGGGTCGGGGTCTTAGCGAGGACGAGGAGGTTGGTGACGTCGCCCAGCGGCACCGCCGCCACCGCCTTCCGCTGCCGCTTGGTGACACTGGGCTTCGGGCTCGTCAGGGATGCTGGGGGCGCCGCGGCGCTCTTGGAGGGCCTCATCATCAGGGTCTGGACCGCGTTCAAGAAATGGGAGAGCGTGCGGGAAATGGGTCAGCCTGCGTCGGATTGGCTTTCCCTCCCCGAGCCATGACCTAGGCAGCGGATGCAACGTGGCGGCGCGGCGGCGGATGCGATGAGATGATGGGTGGGGGATGCGATGAGGCGGTGTATGCGAGGATGGGTGGGGGATGGGGCCATATAGACCGGCGCTCAGTCATTCTTTGAACATAAGATTAGCTTATCCCAGTCACTTCTGCAAATTACTTGAATAGCTCAGCCGATAAGTCCCAGCCACTTTGAACCCTAGGTCCCAGGTTCGAACCCTATAGGGGCCAAATTTTTATAGGTTTTACCAAAAAATTGAAAGTTTTTTATACCGAGCAATTTACTTATTCTTTTTTTGGTAATTTACTTTTTTTGATCCATTTATTTTTATATGGGCTCAAAATTGAGAAGTGCTAGTAAAATATTCAAAATCATGAATACAAGGTTGAGTTGATAGATGTCTCTATTGAATTTGGGCAATATGGTACATCTATATGTGGGTTCAATCTATCAATTGTAGATGTCACTATTGAATAGTAAGATGTCCAAGTACCGATGGCCATGGTACAAGAGCTCGGCGATAATGCCATCAGATCTGTTGCGCAAAGGCTAAGGGGTGGCTGCATGGTGTCAACAGACAGCTCTGTTTGAGTCATCGAGCTAAGCCATGGCCGATGGCCGATGTCCGGTGGGGAAGACGACTCGCTGTCTCTGATGGGATTATTTGCTAAGGAGCAAGGGTATCAATTTTGAATGGGCTGGTATCCGATTACGGGGCAAAAGATTATGGGCCAAACTAAAACAGATAAATCTAACGCAATCGTTGTTATCCATTTACATTACAAAACGACCAATCAAACGCTATCTAAAGTGAAACACTATGAAATCAATTGAATCCTGGAATCATAAAAGATGAGAAAACATTTTTTCTTCTACTAGAAGAAACTATTTTGGAATTATAACTTATAAGCCGAGCAACAGGTAGGTAGAAGGAAGCAAATAAATCAATCACCTGTTAAGGGCAATGCAGCATGGCTTTGATCTGAGTGGTTGGTTCAAGAAAGGTAGGAAGATGAACCAGGTGGGTGGTGTTTATGCAAAGACGGCGCCGCGGAAACAACATAATGCATTTGGATCCGAAACAATAACGTACGACAGGCAACAATAATATAATATACAGTTTGTGTGTTGACCGACTTACCCGATGGAAAGCAACGACGGAGGTTGTTGTAGGCCGGTCCATCGCGGGGGTTGACTTTCTTGGCTCGGGTGATGAGGTGAGGTCGCTGCTGGGGATTGCATGCATTGGTGCAGGTAAACATTTGTAGACAAATTTCTTCCTCCTGCTGATTAGCCATGAACCGGTGACAGTCAGAGCTCCCCATGCGGCAGGCTCGAGCTATTATATTTCAACTATATATCTCAATTGTTCAATCTATCAACTATATATTTCATCTATATGTGGGTTCAAAACTGTTGAGTTGATAGATGTCTCTATTGAATAGTAAGATGTAGACAATATCTAGTTTGTACAATTCTGAATATCTTACTATCAGTTCTAAAATGCTGATGTAGAGAAACTGGTTTAAATCCCATGAACTAGTTTCAATTGTCGATTTTGAGAAAGTGTTTTAAATTGCAGGGCCAAATAAATCCAAAATTTAAATTGTAGATTTTGTAAAAGTGTTTTAAATTGCAGGGCCAAATAAATCCAGAAAATAGTTTAATAAATAATAGAAACTCCATTATTATAAATTCCAAAATTCCAGCCTCCCCTCTGTATTCCGGCGCCAAAAAGTGAAGGGCACCAAAAAAAAATTTGGGCGTGCGCAAAAAAAAATTAGGCGGCATTTTTTTTGGCCTTATACACCACACGCTCCACCTCCTCCCCCGCTCACCTCTCTCTCTCGCCCCATCCACCTCTCTCTCTCTCTCTGTCCACCGCCACCGCCACCAAACCCTACCTTGTCTCCTTGTTGCCACCATCGTGGTTGCGGTAGTCATCGGCGGCGGTGGTCGTCGATGGGGAAGCTGAACCGGTGCGGGGAACGACATCGAAGAAGGAAACAAATCTGGCGCGGCAAAGACCCAGATCTGGCGCGGCGAAGATCCAGCATGGTGCGGTGGCTAGGGTTTTGTGGGGGCGAGAGAGGGGGGAAGGTGGCGACGAGAGTGAGCAGGAGGCGGCGAATGTCATCGGCGAGGAAGCAGCTCCTCCGCCAGAGTCGGTGGTGCCTCGGCGGTGGCGCCTAGGGTTTGGTGGCGGTGGCGGTGGACAGAGAGAGAGAGAGAGGTGGATGGGGCGAGAGAGAGAGGTGAGCGGGGGAGGAGGTGGAGCGTGTGGTGTATAAGGCCAAAAAAAAATGCCGCCTAATTTTTTTTGCGCACGCCCAAATTTTTTTTTGGTGCCCTTCACTTTTTGGCGCCGGAATACAGAGGGGAGGCTGGAATTTTGGAATTTATAATAATGGAGTTTCTATTATTTATTAAACTATTTTCTGGATTTATTTGGCCCTGCAATTTAAAACACTTTTACAAAATCTACAATTTAAATTTTGGATTTATTTGGCCCTGCAATTTAAAACACTTTCTCAAAATCGACAATTGAAACTAGTTCATGGGATTTAAACCAGTTTCTCTACATCAGCATTTTAGAACTGATAGTAAGATATTCAGAATTGTACAAACTAGATATTGTCTACATCTTACTATTCAATAGAGACATCTATCAACTCAACAGTTTTGAACCCACATATAGATGAAATATATAGTTGATAGATTGAACAATTGAGATATATAGTTGAAATATAATAGCTCGAGCCTGCCGCATGGGGAGCTCTGACTGTCACCGGTTCATGGCTAATCAGCAGGAGGAAGAAATTTGTCTACAAATGTTTACCTGCACCAATGCATGCAATCCCCAGCAGCGACCTCACCTCATCACCCGAGCCAAGAAAGTCAACCCCCGCGATGGACCGGCCTACAACAACCTCCGTCGTTGCTTTCCATCGGGTAAGTCGGTCAACACACAAACTGTATATTATATTATTGTTGCCTGTCGTACGTTATTGTTTCGGATCCAAATGCATTATGTTGTTTCCGCGGCGCCGTCTTTGCATAAACACCACCCACCTGGTTCATCTTCCTACCTTTCTTGAACCAACCACTCAGATCAAAGCCATGCTGCATTGCCCTTAACAGGTGATTGATTTATTTGCTTCCTTCTACCTACCTGTTGCTCGGCTTATAAGTTATAATTCCAAAATAGTTTCTTCTAGTAGAAGAAAAATGTTTTCTCATCTTTTATGATTCCAGGATTCAATTGATTTCATAGTGTTTCACTTTAGATAGCGTTTGATTGGTCGTTTTGTAATGTAAATGGATAACAACGATTGCGTTAGATTTATCTGTTTTAGTTTGGCCCATAATCTTTTGCCCCGTAATCGGATACCAGCCCATTCAAAATTGATACCCTTGCTCCTTAGCAAATAATCCCATCAGAGACAGCGAGTCGTCTTCCCCACCGGACATCGGCCATCGGCCATGGCTTAGCTCGATGACTCAAACAGAGCTGTCTGTTGACACCATGCAGCCACCCCTTAGCCTTTGCGCAACAGATCTGATGGCATTATCGCCGAGCTCTTGTACCATGGCCATCGGTACTTGGACATCTTACTATTCAATAGTGACATCTACAATTGATAGATTGAACCCACATATAGATGTACCATATTGCCCAAATTCAATAGAGACATCTATCAACTCAACCTTGTATTCATGATTTTGAATATTTTACTAGCACTTCTCAATTTTGAGCCCATATAAAAATAAATGGATCAAAAAAAGTAAATTACCAAAAAAAGAATAAGTAAATTGCTCGGTATAAAAAACTTTCAATTTTTTGGTAAAACCTATAAAAATTTGGCCCCTATAGGGTTCGAACCTGGGACCTAGGGTTCAAAGTGGCTGGGACTTATCGGCTGAGCTATTCAAGTAATTTGCAGAAGTGACTGGGATAAGCTAATCTTATGTTCAAAGAATGACTGAGCGCCGGTCTATATGGCCCCATCCCCCACCCATCCTCGCATACACCGCCTCATCGCATCCCCCACCCATCATCTCATCGCATCCGCCGCCGCGCCGCCACGTTGCATCCGCTGCCTAGGTCATGGCTCGGGGAGGGAAAGCCAATCCGACGCAGGCTGACCCATTTCCCGCACGCTCTCCCATTTCTTGAACGCGGTCCAGACCCTGATGATGAGGCCCTCCAAGAGCGCCGCGGCGCCCCCAGCATCCCTGACGAGCCCGAAGCCCAGTGTCACCAAGCGGCAGCGGAAGGCGGTGGCGGCGGTGCCGCTGGGCGACGTCACCAACCTCCTCGTCCTCGCTAAGACCCCGACCCCGAGCAAGCCTAGGAGGACCGCATGCCGGGCCCTCCCCGCGCCGTCCGATGTCTCAGCTGTCTCCTCCGCCTGCTCCTCCTCCGCCTCCGTCACGCCCGTGCCCAAGCCTTCCTCCGCGCACGGCCACGCCCGCGCCCAAGCCTTACTCCACCGCCTTGGTTACGCCCGCGCACAAGCCTTCCTCTGCTGCCTAGGTTATCACGCCCGCACCCGCGCCCAACCCTTCCTCCGCTGCCAGTGAGTGAAGCTACGGCACCAATTCGTGCTCAT
>JAHUYU010003338.1:0-15846 GCA_030439765.1 Tripidium arundinaceum | reverse complement strand
AGGTGAAGAATGCGACAAGCAAGAGTAGGTGGCTCAACGTGTGGCTCCAGCGACCCATGAGCCCCAGGGCGAAGGGGTAGAGATGCACCACCACGTACGCGTTGAACGCCAAAGCGAACACCGCCATTGGGCCATCCCTCCACGACCCCCCTTCCATCGCTGCGACCATGGACGTCAGGTTCACCGCTAGTACCACGGCCGTCGGGACCATTAGCACCGTCCACTTCACGGCGTAGAGCTCAGCGAACCTGTCTTTCACACTGGCAGCACCAGTGCTCGTCGCACTCTGCTTGGACGTCAGCTTGAACGATATCTCCTTCCCGGCCGCGACCTTGAGCGCCACCTGCACCGCAGCCGCCAGGTATGCGCTCGTGGCGGATACCATCCAGAACTGCTGGTTCCGCCACCAGTCGACCAACGCTATGCCGGACCACCTGGCCTCCAGGACGGCCACCATCGCGAGCGTCAGCATCAGAGCCGCCACAAAGGCGATGTACGTGGCAGACGGCGGCCTGATGATTATTGAGAAGAAGGCGCCGGTGGTGGCGCCGTTCCCGGTCACGAGCTGGATCGCCGGGAGGAGGCCGCAGTAGGCTATGAGAAAGATGGAGGTGAACGGGTACACCGTGGTGTTGAGGTACGCCAGGCGCTGCAGCGGGTGGAGCCGGCGGCCGGCGAGGAGGGCGTTGTTGCGGGAGAAGAAAATCTCGAGGGAGCCCGCCGCCCAGCGGAGCACCTGGTACAGCCGGTCTGTGAGGTTGATGGGCGCCGTGCCGCGGAACGCGTCCGGCGCGGTGGCACAGTAGGCGGAGCGCCACCCTCGCCGGTGCATGCAGAAGCTCGTGGCCACGTCCTCTGTCACGGTGCCGTACATCCAGCCGATGTCCCGGCCCCACGCCGTCCCGTCCTCGTACTCGTAGCCGCACGAGACGAGCGCGGTTGCCTCGCCAATGGCAGCCGCGTCGAACGACGAGGACGCTGGTGGTGAGATACTAACCGTGTCCCATTGCTCCGCCTCCGGCTGGTTCATCAAGACCGCATGAACCGAGCGAAGGAACGGCGTCGACACGCCCAACTTGTCGGCCTCATCAGTGCCAGTGGCAACGCCCTTGCCAGCGTCGTCGCCGTGTGGTCTCCAGAGCGGCGGGTCGACGCCGTATAGCGCCGCCCGGCGAAACATGCAGCCGGTGCCCACGTAGATGGGTCCCTGAAGGCCGTCGAGGCCGAGTTCAGTGCAGTCGAAGAAGACGCGGTTGTGGTTCGCGTAGCGGTCCGCGGGGTCGACGCCGTCGAAGCGCTGCGGGAACTGGACGAACGCCACGTCGCTGCCCTCGCCGTCGAGCATGTGGCAGACGCCGGCGCGGAGAGCCTGCGAGTTGTTGACGTAGTGGTCGCAATCAAGGTTGAGGATGAAGGGTGCGTTGGAGAGCACGGCCGAGGCACGGAGCAGCGCGTTCATGGCGCCGGCCTTGCCGTGTTGCACGTGGCCGCGGCGCTTCTCCCGGCACACGTACACGACTGCTGGAACCCGCACGTCGACGGAGCTGAGGTCCAGAAGATTGCTGACACCAGTAGCACCACCGACGGTGTTGCTGACGCCAAGTTGTGGCGTGCTGCCGGGAGGATCGACGAGCAACTCAACAGCTCCGGCATGATCTTCCGCGGTGCCACGCCGCCAGCAGCTTCCATCGGCTAGCGACGACGTCGACCGCTGCTGGCGCCGCAAGTCTCCGGCTTGCAGAGCGTCGATCCGCAGCCGCAGCTCTTCGTACTCCCGGCGCACGCGCCTCCGGTCCCTTGCCAGCTCTGGCCACGCCCTTCCCTTATAGTCACCCCTCCTCGCCTTGACGCCGCCATTACTGGCGCCGGGGCTGAAGTAGGCCTCTGGGTTCCTCGGCTCGACCGCGTGCTTCCGGCAGAACGGCACCCACAGTCCAGCGAACCGAGCAGCCTCGGCGACCGTGTCGCGCGTGAGCAGAGCTCCACCGTCGTCCGAGACGTAGCACGTGAGCTTTTCTGCGGGGTAGTCCGCCGCGAGGATGGAGAGGATGGTGTTCACGGTCACCAGCGGTGGCTCCTTCTCGGTGTCGGCGGTGGTTACGAATACATCCATGGTCGGAAGCATCGACTCATCGAGTGCACTGACGTAGACGGTGCGCCGGACAGGCTGCATCTTGGGCAGCTGGTCCAGCACCCACATCAGGGCAAACCAGAGCTCCCCGGCGATGGACACCATCCACATGCCAAGAACTGTACTTTTGTCGTCGGTGCCTGTGGAGCTAATCATGGCAAGAGCAGTGCTGATTCGCCACTTGAAGAACAGCACGAAGATGCCCATCCGGACGATTATCATGAGCCTACAAACACCATGCATGGTTTTCGCCACTTAGTTGTCTATGTTTGTCACATGACCTTTAGTAATTTTTACACATAATAACTTATATTAACTACCTTATTTACTTGTTTTAATAAGAACCAGTTTGATAGTCGTTTTAAAGAACCCTTTTGATATGTACCAGTACGTGGAATGTTTACCTTATCTATTACTCCACCCGTTCCAAATTGTAAGCTATTTTTTTAAGATACATAGTTTTTTCTATGTATCTAGACATAATGTGTGTATATATATTAGCAAGAGTAGGATGTGTATGCTTAATTGCTTATTATGTTCATAGGGGTGGTATTCGTGTATGTATGAGTATCTATGTCTGTACTGTGATTTGTAAACAAAAATTCTGAAATTCATTGTTACTTGATAGAAGAATAAGATGTATACGTTAATTTGATTTTGTTAACAGGCACGCCACAGTAAAAGCTCAACAAATGTTGAACTAAACTGCACGTCAATTTCACAGATAAAGGATAAACGTTTTGTGGGCCGTGCTTGCTCGCTGGACTAAACTGCGCGAGATCTCAAATCTGTCAAGTTACAGCAGCATGCAAAATCATGAGTACATGGACGCCATATGCCTAGTCGCTGTCTGGCGAACTCATGATTCTTTTCGACCAACTTGTATTGTTCGAGCTACGTATTTTGAGATACACGAACGGATGCATACATGCACGAATACCACCCCTATGAACATAATAAGCAATTAAGCATACACATCCTACTCTTGCTAATATATATACACACATTATGTCTAGATACATAGAAAAAACTATGTATCTTAAAAAAATAGCTTACAATTTGGAACGGGTGGAGTAATAGATAAGGTAAACATTCCACGTACTGGTACATATCAAAAGGGTTCTTTAAAACGACTATCAAACTGGTTCTTATTAAAACAAGTAAATAAGGTAGTTAATATAAGTTATTATGTGTAAAAATTACTAAAGGTCATGTGACAAACATAGACAACTAAGTGGCGAAAACCATGCATGGTGTTTGTAGGCTCATGATAATCGTCCGGATGGGCATCTTCGTGCTGTTCTTCAAGTGGCGAATCAGCACTGCTCTTGCCATGATTAGCTCCACAGGCACCGACGACAAAAGTACAGTTCTTGGCATGTGGATGGTGTCCATCGCCGGGGAGCTCTGGTTTGCCCTGATGTGGGTGCTGGACCAGCTGCCCAAGATGCAGCCTGTCCGGCGCACCGTCTACGTCAGTGCACTCGATGAGTCGATGCTTCCGACCATGGATGTATTCGTAACCACCGCCGACACCGAGAAGGAGCCACCGCTGGTGACCGTGAACACCATCCTCTCCATCCTCGCGGCGGACTACCCCGCAGAAAAGCTCACGTGCTACGTCTCGGACGACGGTGGAGCTCTGCTCACGCGCGACACGGTCGCCGAGGCTGCTCGGTTCGCTGGACTGTGGGTGCCGTTCTGCCGGAAGCACGCGGTCGAGCCGAGGAACCCAGAGGCCTACTTCAGCCCCGGCGCCAGTAATGGCGGCGTCAAGGCGAGGAGGGGTGACTATAAGGGAAGGGCGTGGCCAGAGCTGGCAAGGGACCGGAGGCGCGTGCGCCGGGAGTACGAAGAGCTGCGGCTGCGGATCGACGCTCTGCAAGCCGGAGACTTGCGGCGCCAGCAGCGGTCGACGTCGTCGCTAGCCGATGGAAGCTGCTGGCGGCGTGGCACCGCGGAAGATCATGCCGGAGCTGTTGAGTTGCTCGTCGATCCTCCCGGCAGCACGCCACAACTTGGCGTCAGCAACACCGTCGGTGGTGCTACTGGTGTCAGCAATCTTCTGGACCTCAGCTCCGTCGACGTGCGGGTTCCAGCAGTCGTGTACGTGTGCCGGGAGAAGCGCCGCGGCCACGTGCAACACGGCAAGGCCGGCGCCATGAACGCGCTGCTCCGTGCCTCGGCCGTGCTCTCCAACGCACCCTTCATCCTCAACCTTGATTGCGACCACTACGTCAACAACTCGCAGGCTCTCCGCGCCGGCGTCTGCCACATGCTCGACGGCGAGGGCAGCGACGTGGCGTTCGTCCAGTTCCCGCAGCGCTTCGACGGCGTCGACCCCGCGGACCGCTACGCGAACCACAACCGCGTCTTCTTCGACTGCACTGAACTCGGCCTCGACGGCCTTCAGGGACCCATCTACGTGGGCACCGGCTGCATGTTTCGCCGGGCGGCGCTATACGGCGTCGACCCGCCGCTCTGGAGACCACACGGCGACGACGCTGGCAAGGGCGTTGCCACTGGCACTGATGAGGCCGACAAGTTGGGCGTGTCGACGCCGTTCCTTCGCTCGGTTCATGCGGTCTTGATGAACCAGCCGGAGGCGGAGCAATGGGACACGGTTAGTATCTCACCACCAGCGTCCTCGTCGTTCGACGCGGCTGCCATTGGCGAGGCAACCGCGCTCGTCTCGTGCGGCTACGAGTACGAGGACGGGACGGCGTGGGGCCGGGACATCGGCTGGATGTACGGCACCGTGACAGAGGACGTGGCCACGAGCTTCTGCATGCACCGGCGAGGGTGGCGCTCCGCCTACTGTGCCACCGCGCCGGACGCGTTCCGCGGCACGGCGCCCATCAACCTCACAGACCGGCTGTACCAGGTGCTCCGCTGGGCGGCGGGCTCCCTCGAGATTTTCTTCTCCCGCAACAACGCCCTCCTCGCCGGCCGCCGGCTCCACCCGCTGCAGCGCCTGGCGTACCTCAACACCACGGTGTACCCGTTCACCTCCATCTTTCTCATAGCCTACTGCGGCCTCCTCCCGGCGATCCAGCTCGTGACCGGGAACGGCGCCACCACCGGCGCCTTCTTCTCAATAATCATCAGGCCGCCGTCTGCCACGTACATCGCCTTTGTGGCGGCTCTGATGCTGACGCTCGCGATGGTGGCCGTCCTGGAGGCCAGGTGGTCCGGCATAGCGTTGGTCGACTGGTGGCGGAACCAGCAGTTCTGGATGGTATCCGCCACGAGCGCATACCTGGCGGCTGCGGTGCAGGTGGCGCTCAAGGTCGCGGCCGGGAAGGAGATATCGTTCAAGCTGACGTCCAAGCAGAGTGCGACGAGCACTGGTGCTGCCAGTGTGAAAGACAGGTTCGCTGAGCTCTACGCCGTGAAGTGGACGGTGCTAATGGTCCCGACGGCCGTGGTACTAGCGGTGAACCTGACGTCCATGGTCGCAGCGATGGAAGGGGGGTCGTGGAGGGATGGCCCAATGGCGGTGTTCGCTTTGGCGTTCAACGCGTACGTGGTGGTGCATCTCTACCCCTTCGCCCTGGGGCTCATGGGTCGCTGGAGCCACACGTTGAGCCACCTACTCTTGCTTGTCGCATTCTTCACCGTTCGATTACTTTGCTTCGTCCTCTATTTACACATGTTTAAAACTTTTAATATGCCTGCTATTTAACTGATGGCGACAAGCACGTTTTAAAATGCAACAGCATACATTACTTCTCAGTATTATTACTCTCTCCGTACCAAAATTAAATCAACTTCTAAAATTATCTTAAGTCAATTCATTTTAAGTTTTAACTAACTATAAAGAAAAAAGCACAAATACATGACCATTAGATCCAATTCGGATCACACACTAGCAAGAGCAAAGCACGCTCGAGCAAGGCCGCACATGGCCTAGCACATAGCAAGAACGTCCTAGAAGGCTAGTGTTAGAGAGTGACCAACCACTATATTGCAAAGCCCAAAGGGATACTCGGTCTACAAGGAAAAAGCCGCCACCTAGGGTCAACAGGAAACAACGCCGCCACCGCCCTTGCTCCTAGGTCCTCGCCGCGTCTCCGCTTAGGGCCCCTCTCCTTCTTTCTCTCCGGTATGTCTACCGGGGGTAAAAAGGAGAGGGACCCATCTCTCTTTTTTTTGTAGTTTTTATATCTAGTTTGTTTACGGTTTAGTTTAAATAAATCTACCGGAGAAATTAGATGATTTTCGATTGGGATCTTATTACCTGCGATGACTTCGGTGATTGGCATGACGAGATCGCCGTTGTAGGCGTCGATTTCATCGGCAGACGTCCAATTTGTGGCCATATCTGCAAGGGGAGGGGTGCTCCTGGGCACTCCCAACGAGGACGGTTTCTTCGGGTCATCGATCTCATCGTCGATGGTCGCGGAGAGAGTAATAATACTGAGAAGTAATGTATGCTGTTGCATTTTAAAACGTGCTTGTCGCCATCAGTTAAATAGCAGGCATATTAAAAGTTTTAAACATGTGTAAATAGAGGACGAAGCAAAGTAATCGAACGGTGAAGAATGCGACAAGCAAGAGTAGGTGGCTCAACGTGTGGCTCCAGCGACCCATGAGCCCCAGGGCGAAGGGGTAGAGATGCACCACCACGTACGCGTTGAACGCCAAAGCGAACACCGCCATTGGGCCATCCCTCCACGACCCCCCTTCCATCGCTGCGACCATGGACGTCAGGTTCACCGCTAGTACCACGGCCGTCGGGACCATTAGCACCGTCCACTTCACGGCGTAGAGCTCAGCGAACCTGTCTTTCACACTGGCAGCACCAGTGCTCGTCGCACTCTGCTTGGACGTCAGCTTGAACGATATCTCCTTCCCGGCCGCGACCTTGAGCGCCACCTGCACCGCAGCCGCCAGGTATGCGCTCGTGGCGGATACCATCCAGAACTGCTGGTTCCGCCACCAGTCGACCAACGCTATGCCGGACCACCTGGCCTCCAGGACGGCCACCATCGCGAGCGTCAGCATCAGAGCCACCACAAAGGCGATGTACGTGGCAGACGGCGGCCTGATGATTATTGAGAAGAAGGCGCCGGTGGTGGCGCCGTTCCCGGTCACGAGCTGGATCGCCGGGAGGAGGCCGCAGTAGGCTATGAGAAAGATGGAGGTGAACGGGTACACCGTGGTGTGAGGTACGCCAGGCGCTGCAGCGGGTGGAGCCGGCGGCCGGCGAGGAGGGCGTTGTTGCGGGAGAAGAAAATCTCGAGGGAGCCCGCCGCCCAGCGGAGCACCTGGTACAGCCGGTCTGTGAGGTCTGATGGGCGCCGTGCCGCGGAACGCGTCCGGCGCGGTGGCACAGTAGGCGGAGCGCCACCCTCGCCGGTGCATGCAGAAGCTCGTGGCCACGTCCTCTGTCACGGTGCCGTACATCCAGCCGATGTCCCGGCCCCACGCCGTCCCGTCCTCGTACTCGTAGCCGCACGAGACGAGCGCGGTTGCCTCGCCAATGGCAGCCGCGTCGAACGACGAGGACGCTGGTGGTGAGATACTAACCGTGTCCCATTGCTCCGCCTCCGGCTGGTTCATCAAGACCGCATGAACCGAGCGAAGGAACGGCGTCGACACGCCCAACTTGTCGGCCTCATCAGTGCCAGTGGCAACGCCCTTGCCAGCGTCGTCGCCGTGTGGTCTCCAGAGCGGCGGGTCGACGCCGTATAGCGCCGCCCGGCGAAACATGCAGCCGGTGCCCACGTAGATGGGTCCCTGAAGGCCGTCGAGGCCGAGTTCAGTGCAGTCGAAGAAGACGCGGTTGTGGTTCGCGTAGCGGTCCGCGGGTCGACGCCGTCGAAGCGCTGCGGGAACTGGACGAACGCCACGTCGCTGCCCTCGCCGTCGAGCATGTGGCAGACGCCGGCGCGGAGAGCCTGCGAGTTGTTGACGTAGTGGTCGCAATCAGGTTGAGGATGAAGGGTGCGTTGGAGAGCACGGCCGAGGCACGGAGCAGCGCGTTCATGGCGCCGGCCTTGCCGTGTTGCACGTGGCGCGGCGCTTCTCCCGGCACACGTACACGACTGCTGGAACCCGCACGTCGACGGAGCTGAGGTCCAGAAGATTGCTGACACCAGTAGCACCACCGACGGTGTTGCTGACGCCAAGTTGTGGCGTGCTGCCGGGAGGATCGACGAGCAACTCAACAGCTCCGGCATGATCTTCCGCGGTGCCACGCCGCCAGCAGCTTCCATCGGCTAGCGACGACGTCGACCGCTGCTGGCGCCGCAAGTCTCCGGCTTGCAGAGCGTCGATCCGCAGCCGCAGCTCTTCGTACTCCCGGCGCACGCGCCTCCGGTCCCTTGCCAGCTCTGGCCACGCCCTTCCCTTATAGTCACCCCTCCTCGCCTTGACGCCGCCATTACTGGCGCCGGGGCTGAAGTAGGCATCTGGGTTCCTCGGCTCGACCGCGTGCTTCCGGCAGAACGGCACCCACAGTCCAGCGAACCGAGCAGCCTCGGCGACCGTGTCGCGCGTGAGCAGAGCTCCACCGTCGTCCGAGACGTAGCACGTGAGCTTTTCTGCAGGGTAGTCCGCCGCGAGGATGGAGAGGATGGTGTTCACGGTCACCAGCGGTGGCTCTTCTCGGTGTCGGCGGGTGGTTACGAATACATCCATGGTCGGAAGCATCGACTCATCGAGTGCACTGACGTAGACGGTGCGCCGGACAGGCTGCATCTTGGGCAGCTGGTCCAGCACCCACATCAGGGCAAACCAGAGCTCCCCGGCGTGGACACATCCACATGCCAAGAACTGTACTTTTGTCGTCGGTGCCTGTGGAGCTAATCATGGCAAGAGCAGTGCTGATTCGCCACTTGATGAACAGCACGAAGATGCCCATCCGGACGATTATCATGAGCCTACAAACACCATGCATGGTTTTCGCCACTTAGTTGTCTATGTTTGTCACATGACCTTTAGTAATTTTTACACATAATAACTTATATTAACTACCTTATTTACTTGTTTTAATAAGAACCAGTTTGATAGTCGTTTTAAAGAACCCTTTTGATATGTACCATTACGTGGAATGTTTACCTTATCTATTACTCCACCCGTTCCAAATTGTAAGCTATTTTTTTAAGATACATAGTTTTTTCTATGTATCTAGACATAATGTGTGTATATATATTAGCAAGAGTAGGATGTGTATGCTTAATTGCTTATTATGTTCATAGGGGTGGTATTCGTGTATGTATGTATCTATGTCTGTACTGTGATTTGTAAACAAAAATTCTGAAATTCATTGTTACTTGATAGAAGAATAAGATGTATACGTTAATTTGATTTTGTTAACAGGCACGCCACAGTAAAAGCTCAACAAATGTTGAACTAAACTGCACGTCAATTTCACAGATAAAGGATAAACGTTTTGTGGGCCGTGCTTGCTCGCTGGACTAAACTGCGCGAGATCTCAAATCTGTCAAGTTACAGCAGCATGCAAAATCATGAGTACATGGACGCCATATGCCTAGTCGCTGTCTGGCGAACTCATGATTCTTTTCGACCAACTTGTATTGTTCGAGCTACGTATTTTGAGATACACGAACGGGATGCATACATGCACTTGCACGTTCATGTAGCTGGCTGCCTAGCTAGCTACTAGGGTGCTTTCTTTAACTTTTTTTTTCACTTATATACATTAGTTGTCTGAATTTTTGTTGTCGTTTAGTTAATATATAATTTTGTCATTGTTTGACTATAAAGATTATAAATTATATATCTCTTGTCATTGTTCTTTTAATTGTACTAGTTAGTTGTATAAGATTGTTGTCTAAAATCATGTGAAAATTAGGCACAAAAAATAACAACTCCCCAGTCTTATTTCTTTTCGCCTTGCTTATAACAACTCCCTTAACTTTTGTCTCCTTGCTTACCTAAAAGGATCACATGATCATGCATGCACACGCCCCTTCTTTCTTTTTTCATTTTTTCATTTTTATAATTCCACGTGCTTCTTTAATAGCCCGTATGAGACCTTATAAACATGATACCCATGGTTTCGTATGAACAATCTTATATAAAAATTCATCAAACAAAGAGTTTTGTACAAAATCCATCCATATTGCAATTTTAAAACTCATTAGTTTCTTGAAGTGCATGTTATAAAGTTAGAAAGTAAAAAGTTTACTGAATTCAGTTCCAATTTTACATAAAATTTGAAAACTAATTGAGCCAGTTAAAAAAGTGCTAAATAATCATGGCACGTAATTTTTTTTGCCTGATTTGAAATTAAATAATTCAGTAGGTATAGAGCTTATTAGTGTGAATGCTAGCAAAATAGAACGTACACATGTTGTAACTTTGCCTAGTTTGACCAAATTTAGAATTGTTTAATAATTTATTTTAATGGTAAAAAAAGGTTACTCCATCTGTCCTAAAATATAAGGTACATTAGGAATTTTAGAACAAATTATAAAGTAAAACAAATGACACATGTAACCCTATTAACTATAGAGAGATCTTGTTCTTATCATATTTTAAACCTGGTGGTAGATATTAATGGCCGGTATGCATGTGATTGGTGCTTTGAGAGAAGTTAATATTTATCTAGAATACCTTATAATTTGGAATAAATTTTGAATACTTCAATACCTTATATTTTAGGACAGATGGAGTAACCTTTTTTTACCATTAAAATAAATTATTAAACAATTCTAAAATTTGGTCAAACTAGGCAAAGTTACAACATGTGTACGTTCTATTTTGCTAGCATTCACACTAATAAGCTCTATACCTACTGAATTATTTAATTTCAAATCAGGCAAAAAAAATTACGTGCCATGATTATTTAGCACTTTTTTAACTGGCTCAATTAGTTTTCAAATTTTATGTAAAATTGGAACTGAATTCAGTAAACTTTTTACTTTCTAACATTATAACATGCACTTCAAGAAACTAATGAGTTTTAAAATTGCAATATGGATGGGATTTTGTACAAAACTCTTTGTTTGATGAATTTTTATATAAGATTGTTCATACGAAACCATGGGTATCATGTTTATAAGGTCTCATACGGGCTATTAAAGAAGCACGTGGAATTATCAAAATGAAAAATGAAAAAAGAAAGAAGGGGCGTGTGCATGCATGATCATGTGATCCTTTTAGGTAAGCAAGGAGACAAAAGTTAAGGGAGTTGTTATAAGCAAGGCGAAAAGAAATAAGACTGGGGAGTTGTTATTTTTGTGCCTAAATTTTCACATGATTTTAGACAACAATCTTATACAACTAACTAGTACAATTAAAAGAACAATGACAAGAGATATATAATTTATAATCTTTATAGTCAAACAATGACAAAATTATATATTAACTAAACGACAACAAAAATTCAGACAACTAATGTATATAAGTGAAAAAAAAAGTTAAAGAAAGCACCCTAGTAGCTAGCTAGGCAGCCAGCTACATGAACGTGCAAGTGCATGTATGCATCCGTTCGTGTATCTCAAAATACGTAGCTCGAACAATACAAGTTGGTCGAAAAGAATCATGAGTTCGCCAGACAGCGACTAGGCATATGGCGTCCATGTACTCATGATTTTGCATGCTGCTGTAACTTGACAGATTTGAGATCTCGCGCAGTTTAGTCCAGCGAGCAAGCACGGCCCACAAAACGTTTATCCTTTATCTGTGAAATTGACGTGCAGTTTAGTTCAACATTTGTTGAGCTTTTACTGTGGCGTGCCTGTTAACAAAATCAAATTAACGTATACATCTTATTCTTCTATCAAGTAACAATGAATTTCAGAATTTTTGTTTACAAATCACAGTACAGACATAGATACTCATACATACACGAATACCACCCCTATGAACATAATAAGCAATTAAGCATACACATCCTACTCTTGCTAATATATATACACACATTATGTCTAGATACATAGAAAAAACTATGTATCTTAAAAAAATAGCTTACAATTTGGAACGGGTGGAGTAATAGATAAGGTAAACATTCCACGTACTGGTACATATCAAAAGGGTTCTTTAAAACGACTATCAAACTGGTTCTTATTAAAACAAGTAAATAAGGTAGTTAATATAAGTTATTATGTGTAAAAATTACTAAAGGTCATGTGACAAACATAGACAACTAAGTGGCGAAAACCATGCATGGTGTTTGTAGGCTCATGATAATCGTCCGGATGGGCATCTTCGTGCTGTTCTTCAAGTGGCGAATCAGCACTGCTCTTGCCATGATTAGCTCCACAGGCACCGACGACAAAAGTACAGTTCTTGGCATGTGGATGGTGTCCATCGCCGGGGAGCTCTGGTTTGCCCTGATGTGGGTGCTGGACCAGCTGCCCAAGATGCAGCCTGTCCGGCGCACCGTCTACGTCAGTGCACTCGATGAGTCGATGCTTCCGACCATGGATGTATTCGTAACCACCGCCGACACCGAGAAGGAGCCACCGCTGGTGACCGTGAACACCATCCTCTCCATCCTCGCGGCGGACTACCCTGCAGAAAAGCTCACGTGCTACGTCTCGGACGACGGTGGAGCTCTGCTCACGCGCGACACGGTCGCCGAGGCTGCTCGGTTCGCTGGACTGTGGGTGCCGTTCTGCCGGAAGCACGCGGTCGAGCCGAGGAACCCAGAGGCCTACTTCAGCCCCGGCGCCAGTAATGGCGGCGTCAAGGCGAGGAGGGGTGACTATAAGGGAAGGGCGTGGCCAGAGCTGGCAAGGGACCGGAGGCGCGTGCGCCGGGAGTACGAAGAGCTGCGGCTGCGGATCGACGCTCTGCAAGCCGGAGACTTGCGGCGCCAGCAGCGGTCGACGTCGTCGCTAGCCGATGGAAGCTGCTGGCGGCGTGGCACCGCGGAAGATCATGCCGGAGCTGTTGAGTTGCTCGTCGATCCTCCCGGCAGCACGCCACAACTTGGCGTCAGCAACACCGTCGGTGGTGCTACTGGTGTCAGCAATCTTCTGGACCTCAGCTCCGTCGACGTGGCGGGTTCCAGCAGTCGTGTACGTGTGCCGGGAGAAGCGCCGCGGCCACGTGCAACACGGCAAGGCCGGCGCCATGAACGCGCTGCTCCGTGCCTCGGCCGTGCTCTCCAACGCACCCTTCATCCTCAACCTTGATTGCGACCACTACGTCAACAACTCGCAGGCTCTCCGCGCCGGCGTCTGCCACATGCTCGACGGCGAGGGCAGCGACGTGGCGTTCGTCCAGTTCCCGCAGCGCTTCGACGGCGTCGACCCCCGCGGACCGCTACGCGAACCACAACCGCGTCTTCTTCGACTGCACTGAACTCGGCCTCGACGGCCTTCAGGGACCCATCTACGTGGGCACCGGCTGCATGTTTCGCCGGGCGGCGCTATACGGCGTCGACCCGCCGCTCTGGAGACCACACGGCGACGACGCTGGCAAGGGCGTTGCCACTGGCACTGATGAGGCCGACAAGTTGGGCGTGTCGACGCCGTTCCTTCGCTCGGTTCATGCGGTCTTGATGAACCAGCCGGAGGCGGAGCAATGGGACACGGTTAGTATCTCACCACCAGCGTCCTCGTCGTTCGACGCGGCTGCCATTGGCGAGGCAACCGCGCTCGTCTCGTGCGGCTACGAGTACGAGGACGGGACGGCGTGGGGCCGGGACATCGGCTGGATGTACGGCACCGTGACAGAGGACGTGGCCACGAGCTTCTGCATGCACCGGCGAGGGTGGCGCTCCGCCTACTGTGCCACCGCGCCGGACGCGTTCCGCGGCACGGCGCCCATCAACCTCACAGACCGGCTGTACCAGGTGCTCCGCTGGGCGGCGGGCTCCCTCGAGATTTTCTTCTCCCGCAACAACGCCCTCCTCGCCGGCCGCCGGCTCCACCCGCTGCAGCGCCTGGCGTACCTCAACACCACGGTGTACCCGTTCACCTCCATCTTTCTCATAGCCTACTGCGGCCTCCTCCCGGCGATCCAGCTCGTGACCGGGAACGGCGCCACCACCGGCGCCTTCTTCTCAATAATCATCAGGCCGCCGTCTGCCACGTACATCGCCTTTGTGGTGGCTCTGATGCTGACGCTCGCGATGGTGGCCGTCCTGGAGGCCAGGTGGTCCGGCATAGCGTTGGTCGACTGGTGGCGGAACCAGCAGTTCTGGATGGTATCCGCCACGAGCGCATACCTGGCGGCTGCGGTGCAGGTGGCGCTCAAGGTCGCGGCCGGGAAGGAGATATCGTTCAAGCTGACGTCCAAGCAGAGTGCGACGAGCACTGGTGCTGCCAGTGTGAAAGACAGGTTCGCTGAGCTCTACGCCGTGAAGTGGACGGTGCTAATGGTCCCGACGGCCGTGGTACTAGCGGTGAACCTGACGTCCATGGTCGCAGCGATGGAAGGGGGGTCGTGGAGGGATGGCCCAATGGCGGTGTTCGCTTTGGCGTTCAACGCGTACGTGGTGGTGCATCTCTACCCCTTCGCCCTGGGGCTCATGGGTCGCTGGAGCCACACGTTGAGCCACCTACTCTTGCTTGTCGCATTCTTCACCGTTCGATTACTTTGCTTCGTCCTCTATTTACACATGTTTAAAACTTTTAATATGCCTGCTATTTAACTGATGGCGACAAGCACGTTTTAAAATGCTACGAAGACTGTGACTGCAGAGGTGACATGGCTATGATGGCTTCTTGAGGATTTTGGTGTGCCTGCCACTGCACCCATGCGATCAATATTGCTCAGGATCCGGTCAAGCATGAGCTCACCAAACACATTGGCGTTGATGCTTCCAACATGAGATCCCAGGTGCACGATTAGGTTGTGACGCTTCACCACGTGCCTTCAGAGGTTCAGCTAGCGGATTTCTTCACCAAGGCATAGGCACGGGTCCATCATAGATTCTTGCTCTCCAAACTTATTGTTGTAGATCCAACATGAGTTTGAGGGGGGGTGTTAGATGTATAGGATGTATATGTATTTTCCCTCTACTTGGAGGAAAGCATATGTACATTGTATATCTGCCCTTTGGGCCTTGCTTTTTTTGCGAAGGGAAGGGGGAATTATATTAAAACTCGGTACAGTACATCCCAAAATTACATATGAAAAATCTAAAATAAATAAGGTGCAATAGTCTATCCAGATTCTTCCATAGTCTTCCTCCCTGGTGGCTTTTTTCAATGCGGTCGATGCTCTAGATGAACATAACCTTGTTGAACACTAAAGCCAGAGTGCATTCCTTATGCTAGATCCAATGATCAACCCCAAAACATTGGAGAGGATGGTGTTCACGGTCACCAGCGGTGGCTCCTTCTCGGTGTCGGCGGTGGTTACGAATACATCCATGGTCGGAAGCATCGACTCATCGAGTGCACTGACGTAGACGGTGCGCCGGACAGGCTGCATCTTGGGCAGCTGGTCCAGCACCCACATCAGGGCAAACCAGAGCTCCCCGGCGATGGACACCATCCACATGCCAAGAACTGTACTTTTGTCGTCGGTGCCTGTGGAGCTAATCATGGCAAGAGCAGTGCTGATTCGCCACTTGAAGAACAGCACGAAGATGCCCATCCGGACGATTATCATGAGCCTACAAACACCATGCATGGTTTTCGCCACTTAGTTGTCTATGTTTGTCACATGACCTTTAGTAATTTTTACACATAATAACTTATATTAACTACCTTATTTACTTGTTTTAATAAGAACCAGTTTGATAGTCGTTTTAAAGAACCCTTTTGATATGTACCAGTACGTGG
>JAHUYU010001063.1:0-15976 GCA_030439765.1 Tripidium arundinaceum | reverse complement strand
GTTCTTGTATTACTTGATATCTAGCTAACCATGGTGCTAAGGATGGATCAAATGATGAGCTCCGATTGATATCACGCTTCAAAGGTTAACTCTATATACCATAGCATCATTTGGTAGTTGTAACTCTCCCAAAATTTCAAATCAATGTATATGTGCAAGCTTCAATCCAAACATCTAGCACATATGTAGGGGGAGCTACCACTACCAAATAGGATTTGAGGGACTTGTCCAATATTTTTTAATTGGTTAAAATGCTTGGGCAAGCTACTCAAATTCAATCCAAGTTAATGACTTGCACTTGTGTATGTTGTTAGCTTGGAATTTAAATTCAATTCCTATCTTTGTAGTGGTTGTCTTCAATTACCCAAAAGGGGGAGATTGAAAGCCCTATGTTTGGTTTTTGCTAATTGAGACAACCAAGTGAACTAACCCTATGCTCTAAGTGTTGTGTATGAGATAGGTTGGTTCACATCCAAAGTGGAGCAAGATGGCACTCAAAGGATGGAGGTGGCCACATGTGATGGTCAAGTGCTCCACATTTTGGAAAAGAAGAAAGAGAAAAACAAAATGCAAGGGCTCAAGGCAAAGGTATAAGATAGGGCATTTTGTTTTGCTGGTCAAGACGCAATAGAGTGCGTGATCGGGTTTAGGATAGATAGTCGTACTATAAAGAGGGGAAACTCGAAGTGAAATGCGGTTGTCTAAGTGCCACTAGGTGAACTAACTCCTTGCATATGCATTAGGACCTAGTGAGCTAACAAAACCCTTGGAAAATGCTAACTCTCATGTACACAAGTGATTGATATACTTGGAGCTAGCACATTTGCATAAGGGTTGAAGAAATGGATCAAAGGAGTTCTCTGCAAGGCATCGGACCATGAAAGGAGAAGCATCTGACCTTTCTAGTTCTCAGTTCGATGCTTGACCCTTGCAGACGGAGAGCAACCGCGGGCGACGGACCTAGTGAAAGTGTACTGCCGGACCGAACGGTAACACTCTTCACATGATCCGACGGTCATCCAGTAGAGAAGGCTTGCGGGCACAGGGGCGTTGGACCTTGGTGAATAATCTGATGGCCGCCGATGGACCACGGTCCGACTCGATTTCAAGGTCTAGGAGCTCTCTGGACGCCGTCGGACTCTACAGCGGCATTAGTCCGACGGTCAATGGAGGAGCGCAGGTCAAACTGTGAAGACGACCATTTGAGGAGCCAATCGCTAGTTTCAACCGTGCGGGACACATAGCTTCACGAGGAAGCGTCGGACCATGCCCCGGATGGTCTGACGATTGCGACAACTCGGTCCGATGGTCGGTTTACAGCTCTAATGGCTAGATGGCTCAAGGGGTGTCTATTTAAGGGGCTTGGCCGGCTTGTGGTGCCCTCTTTGGGCACTTTGACATATTGAGCATCCCTAGAGCTGAGCCAAACCACTCCCACTCATCTCCTTCATGTGTTGATCATCCAAGTGAGATTGGGAGAGATTTCTAGTGGCACTAGTTATCGTGTTCGCTGCGGGATTTCATGTTACTCTTGGTGGTTGCCGCCACCTAGACGGTTTGGAGCAGCGTTGGATCGTTGAGCGGCTTTGGTGATCGTTGCCGGCTCCGATCAAGGCATTGTGAGGGGTTCTTGTGCTTATTTCCCACGGGAGATTCGTGAAAAGCAACTCTAGTGGAATCGTGGCTAGTAGGAGTGCCTCTATAGTGGGGTTCTTATGGCGCCCTGTGGTGGGTTTGGCGTTGATGCCAATTAGTGCGTGAACCACCTAGCTTGGACTCGCCACAATGAAGACGTAGGTTGTCGGCAAGCAACCGAACCTCGGGGATAAATCATTGTGTTCATCTCTCTTGCCCCGTGTGGTTTGCTCACTATCTCTTTGCAATTACTTTCACATACTTGTGTTGCTTGGTAGTTGCTTGTGTAGCTTAGTGGTAATTAGAGATAGTGTAGTTGTAACTAGTTGTAGCTTCTTGTTTAAGTAGCTTGTGCTAGTTGTAGCTCGTAGTTGTAGTTACTAGGTTGCTTGCTTGAGTGAATTCAACCTTAGAGATTATAGCAAATAGTATTTGTTTAGGAGGCTTGCTTGTTGTGAAGTAGAGCTAGAGCAATTTTCTAACCACCATCTTATTTACTAATTAGCTTTGCTCTAGTCAATTGTGAACTTGCAGGGAAAATTTTAATTGGCTATTCACCCCCTTCTAGCCATCTAGATCCTATCACACAGATTGTTTGTGGTAGCTAGCAAGTAGTGACAGCCTTTTCTAGTCTTTGTATTCCACCACGTGCTCTTAGGCAAGTTCTTAAAAGGTAAGGCCCCATAAAAAGATAGCCGCTTCGGATAGGGGTTTTGCCTCCTATTGTCTTGACTATCACCTAGTGTACCTGTTGTAAGGACTCAATCTTTATGTTGCAACTGTCTGACTAAGATAAATCATAGGAGTAGAGTTAGAATCATAGGAACCTTGTACTCTCTCGTTGTCGTCCCACCTAGCTATACCTTATAAGTTATCTTTGAGCTACTTTTCACTTGCTTCATCACCCTTCCTATTCAACATTCCATTACCCCTCTGCACTATTTGGTACTAGTTTGTGGCAAATCTCAAGATCTCTAGTTTATTATTATTCCTAGCCATCGCTTTCCCTTGGGATAAATAAATAATGGTACCTTGGAATACTCTCGGGTGAAGTGCTACAATGGTATATTCTATGCGCTTGTGGAATTCTCTACTTAAGCATAAGAAATACCAACAAGCATTTCTGGCGCCGTTGCCGGGGAAAGCAAAAGCCAAGAAATTCTAATAAATTTGAATCTTAAGTTTGCCATCAAATTAGTTATCAATTAGTTGTAGGGGCTGACCCTTGCCTTTGTTTCTCTTTATTGTGAAGGAAGGCATTGTATGAGCGGTTTCCAATTACCGAGCAACTTTGTTGAAAATCATAAAAGCTTCTGAGGAGTTCTAGACGCCGTCTAGGGCCCCCTCAAAAGTTTATCTCGGATTCGGATCCGTTCAAGGAAGGAGGCTCCGCACCAACACCAAAGGAGGCCATGGCTCAGAAGTTGATCTCAGACTTCTCGGCTCCATCGGCTGCCAACGTGGCCACAGGACCTCAAGTCAACTTGTGGGATGCCAAATTTGAGCTCAAGCCCACACTTATCAACATAGTGCAAGCCAACCCATTTCGTGGGAAGCCCCATGAGGATGTGAACGCAGACCTTCAATACTTCATTGAGGTGTGTTGCACCATCACCATGAAAGGTGTTACCTCGAATGCCATTCGTCTTCGCCTTTTCTCATTCTCATTGCTTGGGAAGGCGAAGCAATGGTTCTATGGCAACCGTGAAGCTGTCGCCACCTAGGATAGTTGCGCCAACGCATTTCTCAAGAAGTTCTTCCCGATGGGCAAGACCAACGCCCTTTGAGGGAAGATTTCAAACTTCCAACAACAAGCGGATGAGTCGATTCCCAAAGCATGGGAATGCCTCCAGGAGTACATTCGAGCCTGCCCACATCATGGAATCAAAGAATGGCTCCTGATCCAAGGTTTCTATCATGGGCTGACTCCTTTAGCCCATAGTCACCTTGATGCTGCCGCTAGAGGAGCTTTCTTCTAACTCCAAGTGAGGGAAGCTCGGGAACTGATCGAAAAGATGGTTTCCAACCAAGGGTGGAGCGATGAAAGACTCCAACCCAAGAAGAGAGGGATGCACACTGTCAATGAAATGGACATGCCTCTGCCAAGATGGATGCCTTGATGAGAAAATTTGATGAAAGAGCCACATTCAAGAAAGATCAAGAGGCGATCCAACACTACTCCACCGTACAAGCAATCAAAGCCGATCCATGGTGCGAGGTATGAGGAGGAGATGATCATTCGGGCAACAATTGTCCCGAAACAAGGGAAGATGTGAATTTCGTCAACAACAACAACAACAACAACAACGGGTATCGACCCCAACAACAACAAGGAGGATGGAATTCATGCCCCTTCTATCAAGGTAATAATGGAGGTAATGGTTTTAATAATAATTTCAATAGTAATAATTATAATAATCAGCCTTCATTAAAAGATCTTGTTTTAGGCCAATCAAAAATCAATGAAAATATAAATAAAAAGTTATTTGCTAACGACAAGATCCTAGGAAATCTAAATGCTAAAATGGACAGTTTTGCTTCTGCCGTTAAAAGTCAATTGAGCTTTAATAAAATGCTAGAAACCCAATTAGCTCAATTAACGGCCGTTGTCCCGTCCTTCGAACAAGGTAAGATCCCTAGGAAACCCGAAGAACCTATTGAAACTGTTAAATTGGTCACCATGAGGTTTGGTAAGCCTCCGCTTCGCTCAAGCTACGGCCCACTCCTAGACCCACCATTCGTGATCAAGAAGGGTGATCCCGGCCGCCCAACGATTAAGTGCTCCATTGGACCGCAAGTGTTCCACAACGCCTTCTGCGGCCTTGGATCAAGCGTGAACATGATGTCCAAGGTAATGTATGAAAATTTATTAGGAGGTCCATTGCATGCCACTTTTATTCATCTGCAGATGGCCGATCAAACCATCCGATTCCCCGAGGGACTAGCCAAGGACATCTGGGTGAAACTCTGCGATGAGTACGTCCCCATGGATTTCATGGTGTTGAACATGGGAGCCGATGAAGACACACCTCTCATCCTTGGAAGGCCATTCCTCAACACCACAAATGCCTACATCTACATGGGGTCTGGACAAATCAAATTCCACATTGAAAGTAGAAGTGTACATTTTGTCTTTAAAGATTATACTAACAAACAGGATAAGGCAACTCGACCCAAGAGAAAGCCATGACCAACCCCACGGAAGAAGAATCAAAATGTACAGGAAAAGAAGGATGAACCCGCCGAACCACAATAATCAAACCAAAAACCTGCTAGCGTTTGGCAGAAGAAAGAGGTGCAACCATCAAGGTCTCCATCTCCGGGACCGACTGATGCACCCAAACAATGAATCTGACGGAGAAGTCCGGCTCTAGGGACTTAAAATCATGAGCCCTCGCCGAAAGGTAAATCGGTATTTATCTCATATTTACTTTCCAATTGCATTTACTTTTAGCATTTTCTTTTTGAATTTTTGACAAACCTTTTTCCCTTTCCAAATAAAAACTTGAGAAAATGTTTTTCAATAAATATTTGAACTTTTGGATGGAAGAGGGGGGTTGGCCAACCCCCCTATGACACCCCCCTTCACTTTTACACTTGGGGAGACATGCTTTGGTAAAGTGGGAGACAAAAGAAAAGAAAAGCAAAAGAAAAAGAGGAGGGGCATGGTCGGCCGACCATGCTTTTGTACCCTTGTCGCACTTTTCATGCATGGGGAACAAGATATGAGTTGATATAAAATAAAGCAAGAAAAAGCAAAAGAAGATGGGAAAGGGGGGGTGGTCGGCCGACCACCTTTCTTAGGGTTTTGCCCACTTTCACTTTTGCTTTTGCTTTTGTCTAGAATCTTGGCAAGTTTGAAATTCAAAATTTTGGAAGGAGGGGAGAGAGGGGGGTTGGCCGACCACCCCTTGGTGGCTTCAAGTCATCATCCTTCATGGTATTAGAAGGCCATGCAAGGGTGCATCTTCTCCACACTCAAACCTCCATTATTCTTCTTGCTCAAATCTCTCTCTCTCTCTCTCTCTCTCTCTCAAGTTGTGTAGTGAAAGCTCTTCTCAAGTTTAGTCCATTAGTTAGCTACAAAAGAAGAAAACCCAAAAATATTTTCTTGTTTTTAGTTGCATTGTTCAAGCTTGTCTTATTTCTTATTGCTCTCACAAGAACGGTTTGTGGAGGCAACCATGCCCCGCAAGGACTACTAACTCCAGACGACTAACGCTAACGCTAACCCTTTGTCGTTCTACTTGTGTTCTTGTGTTTTTCTTGTTGCATGATGAAGAACCCATTTAAGCAAGTGGTGAAGAAGGTGAAGAATGCTATAGGAGGGAGCTCATCCAGGCGCTCCTGCCATTCCCATGAAGGCTCACAAGGAGGGGCCTCATCTCGTGACATCGAGATGCAACTCTCTGGGTCAAGGGATGAAGGAGCTTCTGCCTGCTTCTTTGGAGCAACCGAAGCAATGCCAAGCGACGAGCAAAGATATGAAGGGCAACACTATGGCACATTTGGGCAAGTGCCGCCAAGTAGTGAAAACTACTATGGTGAGCATGAGCAAGTACTGCCTAGTGATGACCTTGATGTGGAGGATGCACCTCCAACAAGGATGAGGGATCCTGAGACGGGACCTTGGTTCACGCCATAAGAGTACCAAGTCTACACCACCCTTCAAACGCGCATCTTCGAGCATACCAAGGTATTTGATTGAGACCTACTCACAAAAATAGGAATGGACGTAGAGTTTGATGACGTCTTTCGTGCAACAAGAAAAACACAAGAACACAAGTAGAACGACAAAGGGTTAGCGTTAGCGTTAGTCGTCTGGAGTTAGTAGTCCTTGCGGGGCATGGTTGCCTCCACAAACCGTTCTTGTGAGAGCAATAAGAAATAAGACAAGCTTGAACAATGCAACTAAAAACAAGAAAATATTTTTGGGTTTTCTTCTTTTGTAGCTAACTAATGGACTAAACTTGAGAAGAGCTTTCACTACACAACTTGAGAGAGAGAGAGAGAGAGAGAGAGAGATTTGAGCAAGAAGAATAATGGAGGTTTGAGTGTGGAGAAGATGCACCCTTGCATGGCCTTCTAATACCATGAAGGATGATGACTTGAAGCCACCAAGGGGTGGTCGGCCAACCCCCCTCTCTCCCCTCCTTCCAAAATTTTGAATTTCAAACTTGCCAAGATTCTAGACAAAAGCAAAAGCAAAAGTGAAAGTGGGCAAAACCCTAAGAAAGGTGGTCGGCCGACCACCCCCCTTTCCCATCTTCTTTTGCTTTTTCTTGCTTTATTTTATATCAACTCATATCTTGTTCCCCATGCATGAAAAGTGCGACAAGGGTACAAAAGCATGGTCGGCCGACCATGCCCCTCCTCTTTTTCTTTTGCTTTTCTTTTCTTTTGTCTCCCACTTTACCAAAGCATGTCTCCCCAAGTGTAAAAGTGAAGGGGGGTGTCATAGGGGGGTTGGCCAACCCCCCTCTTCCATCCAAAAGTTCAAATATTTATTGAAAAACATTTTCTCAAGTTTTTATTTGGAAAGGGAAAAAGGTTTGTCAAAAATTCAAAAAGAAAATGCTAAAAGTAAATGCAATTGGAAAGTAAATATGAGATAAATACCGATTTACCTTTCGGCGAGGGCTCATGATTTTAAGTCCCTAGAGCCGGACTTCTCCGTCAGATTCATTGTTTGGGTGCATCAGTCGGTCCCGGAGATGGAGACCTTGATGGTTGCACCTCTTTCTTCTGCCAAACGCTAGCAGGTTTTTGGTTTGATTATTGTGGTTCGGCGGGTTCATCCTTCTTTTCCTGTACATTTTGATTCTTCTTCCGTGGGGTTGGTCATGGCTTTCTCTTGGGTCGAGTTGCCTTATCCTGTTTGTTAGTATAATCTTTAAAGACAAAATGTACACTTCTACTTTCAATGTGGAATTTGATTTGTCCAGACCCCATGTAGATGTAGGCATTTGTGGTGTTGAGGAATGGCCTTCCAAGGATGAGAGGTGTGTCTTCATCGGCTCCCATGTTCAACACCATGAAATCCATGGGGACGTACTCATCGCAGAGTTTCACCCAGATGTCCTTGGCTAGTCCCTCGGGGAATCGGATGGTTTGATCGGCCATCTGCAGATGAATAAAAGTGGCATGCAATGGACCTCCTAATAAATTTTCATACATTACCTTGGACATCATGTTCACGCTTGATCCAAGGCCGCAGAAGGCGTTGTGGAACACTTGCGGTCCAATGGAGCACTTAATCGTTGGGCGGCCGGGATCACCCTTCTTGATCACGAATGGTGGGTCTAGGAGTGGGCCGTAGCTTGAGCGAAGCGGAGGCTTACCAAACCTCATGGTGACCAATTTAACAGTTTCAATAGGTTCTTCGGGTTTCCTAGGGATCTTACCTTGTTCGAAGGACGGGACAACGGCCGTTAATTGAGCTAATTGGGTTTCTAGCATTTTATTAAAGCTCAATTGACTTTTAACGGCAGAAGCAAAACTGTCCATTTTAGCATTTAGATTTCCTAGGATCTTGTCGTTAGCAAATAACTTTTTATTTATATTTTCATTGATTTTTGATTGGCCTAAAACAAGATCTTTTAATGAAGGCTGATTATTATAATTATTACTATTGAAATTATTATTAAAACCATTACCTCCATTATTACCTTGATAGAAGGGGCATGAATTCCATCCTCCTTGTTGTTGTTGGGGTCGATACCCGTTGTTGTTGTTGTTGTTGTTGTTGACGAAATTCACATCTTCCCTTGTTTCGGGACAATTGTTGCCCGAATGATCATCTCCTCCTCATACCTCGCACCATGGATCGGCTTTGATTGCTTGTACGGTGGAGTAGTGTTGGATCGCCTCTTGATCTTTCTTGAATGTGGCTCTTTCATCAAATTTTCTCATCAAGGCATCCATCTTGGCAGAGGCATGTCCATTTCATTGACAGTGTGCATCCCTCTCTTCTTGGGTTGGAGTCTTTCATCGCTCCACCCTTGGTTGGAAACCATCTTTTCGATCAGTTCCCGAGCTTCCCTCACTTGGAGTTAGAAGAAAGCTCCTCTAGCGGCAGCATCAAGGTGACTATGGGCTAAAGGAGTCAGCCCATGATAGAAACCTTGGATCAGGAGCCATTCTTTGATTCCATGATGTGGGCAGGCTCGAATGTACTCCTGGAGGCATTCCCATGCTTTGGGAATCGACTCATCCGCTTGTTGTTGGAAGTTTGAAATCTTCCCTCAAAGGGCGTTGGTCTTGCCCATCGGGAAGAACTTCTTGAGAAATGCGTTGGCGCAACTATCCTAGGTGGCGACAGCTTCACGGTTGCCATAGAACCATTGCTTCGCCTTCCCAAGCAATGAGAATGAGAAAAGGCGAAGACGAATGGCATTCGAGGTAACACCTTTCATGGTGATGGTGCAACACACCTCAATGAAGTATTGAAGGTCTGCGTTCACATCCTCATGGGGCTTCCCACGAAATGGGTTGGCTTGCACTATGTTGATAAGTGTGGGCTTGAGCTCAAATTTGGCATCCCACAAGTTGACTTGAGGTCCTGTGGCCACGTTGGCAGCCGATGGAGCCGAGAAGTCTGAGATCAACTTCTGAGCCATGGCCTCCTTTGGTGTTGGTGCGGAGCCTCCTTCCTTGAACGGATCCGAATCCGAGATAAACTTTTGAGGGGGCCCTAGACGGCGTCTAGAACTCCTCAGAAGCTTTTATGATTTTCAACAAAGTTGCTCGGTAATTGGAAACCGCTCATACAATGCCTTCCTTCACAATAAAGAGAAACAAAGGCAAGGGTCAGCCCCTACAACTAATTGATAACTAATTTGATGGCAAACTTAAGATTCAAATTTATTAGAATTTCTTGGCTTTTGCTTTCCCCGGCAACGGCGCCAGAAATGCTTGTTGGTATTTCTTATGCTTAAGTAGAGAATTCCACAAGCGCATAGAATATACCATTGTAGCACTTCACCCGAGAGTATTCCAAGGTACCATTATTTATTTTATCCCAAGGGAAAGCGATGGCTAGGAATAATAATAAACTAGAGATCTTGAGATTTGCCACAAACTAGTACCAAATAGTGCAGAGGGGTAATGGAATGTTGAATAGGAAGGGTGATGAAGCAAGTGAAAAGTAGCTCAAAGATAACTTATAAGGTATAGCTAGGTGGGACGACAACGAGAGAGTACAAGGTTCCTATGATTCTAACTCTACTCCTATGATTTATCTTAGTCAGACAGTTGCAACATAAAGATTGAGTCCTTACAACAGGTACACTAGGTGATAGTCAAGACAATAGGAGGCAAAACCCCTATCCGAAGCGGCTATCTTTTTATGGGGCCTTACCTTTTAAGAACTTGCCTAAGAGCACGTGGTGGAATACAAAGACTAGAAAAGGCTGTCACTACTTGCTAGCTACCACAAACAATCTGTGTGATAGGATCTAGATGGCTAGAAGGGGGTGAATAGCCAATTAAAATTTTCCCTGCAAGTTCACAATTGACTAGAGCAAAGCTAATTAGTAAATAAGATGGTGGTTAGAAAATTGCTCTAGCTCTACTTCACAACAAGCAAGCCTCCTAAACAAATACTATTTGCTATAATCTCTAAGGTATGAATTCACTCAAGCAAGCAACCGAACCTCGGGGATAAATCATTGTGTTCATCTCTCTTGCCCCGTGTGGTTTGCTCACTATCTCTTTGCAATTACTTTCACATACTTGTGTTGCTTGGTAGTTGCTTGTGTAGCTTAGTGGTAATTAGAGATAGTGTAGTTGTAACTAGTTGTAGCTTCTTGTTTAAGTAGCTTGTGCTAGTTGTAGCTCGTAGTTGTAGTTACTAGGTTGCTTGCTTGAGTGAATTCAACCTTAGAGATTATAGCAAATAGTATTTGTTTAGGAGGCTTGCTTGTTGTGAAGTAGAGCTAGAGCAATTTTCTAACCACCATCTTATTTACTAATTAGCTTTGCTCTAGTCAATTGTGAACTTGCAGGGAAAATTTTAATTGGCTATTCACCCCCTTCTAGCCATCTAGATCCTATCACACAGATTGTTTGTGGTAGCTAGCAAGTAGTGACAGCCTTTTCTAGTCTTTGTATTCCACCACGTGCTCTTAGGCAAGTTCTTAAAAGGTAAGGCCCCATAAAAAGATAGCCGCTTCGGATAGGGGTTTTGCCTCCTATTGTCTTGACTATCACCTAGTGTACCTGTTGTAAGGACTCAATCTTTATGTTGCAACTGTCTGACTAAGATAAATCATAGGAGTAGAGTTAGAATCATAGGAACCTTGTACTCTCTCGTTGTCGTCCCACCTAGCTATACCTTATAAGTTATCTTTGAGCTACTTTTCACTTGCTTCATCACCCTTCCTATTCAACATTCCATTACCCCTCTGCACTATTTGGTACTAGTTTGTGGCAAATCTCAAGATCTCTAGTTTATTATTATTCCTAGCCATCGCTTTCCCTTGGGATAAAATAAATAATGGTACCTTGGAATACTCTCGGGTGAAGTGCTACAATGGTATATTCTATGCGCTTGTGGAATTCTCTACTTAAGCATAAGAAATACCAACAAGCATTTCTGGCGCCGTTGCCGGGGAAAGCAAAAGCCAAGAAATTCTAATAAATTTGAATCTTAAGTTTGCCATCAAATTAGTTATCAATTAGTTGTAGGGGCTGACCCTTGCCTTTGTTTCTCTTTATTGTGAAGGAAGGCATTGTATGAGCGGTTTCCAATTACCGAGCAACTTTGTTGAAAATCATAAAAGCTTCTGAGGAGTTCTAGACGCCGTCTAGGGCCCCCTCAAAAGTTTATCTCGGATTCGGATCCGTTCAAGGAAGGAGGCTCCGCACCAACACCAAAGGAGGCCATGGCTCAGAAGTTGATCTCAGACTTCTCGGCTCCATCGGCTGCCAACGTGGCCACAGGACCTCAAGTCAACTTGTGGGATGCCAAATTTGAGCTCAAGCCCACACTTATCAACATAGTGCAAGCCAACCCATTTCGTGGGAAGCCCCATGAGGATGTGAACGCAGACCTTCAATACTTCATTGAGGTGTGTTGCACCATCACCATGAAAGGTGTTACCTCGAATGCCATTCGTCTTCGCCTTTTCTCATTCTCATTGCTTGGGAAGGCGAAGCAATGGTTCTATGGCAACCGTGAAGCTGTCGCCACCTAGGATAGTTGCGCCAACGCATTTCTCAAGAAGTTCTTCCCGATGGGCAAGACCAACGCCCTTTGAGGGAAGATTTCAAACTTCCAACAACAAGCGGATGAGTCGATTCCCAAAGCATGGGAATGCCTCCAGGAGTACATTCGAGCCTGCCCACATCATGGAATCAAAGAATGGCTCCTGATCCAAGGTTTCTATCATGGGCTGACTCCTTTAGCCCATAGTCACCTTGATGCTGCCGCTAGAGGAGCTTTCTTCTAACTCCAAGTGAGGGAAGCTCGGGAACTGATCGAAAAGATGGTTTCCAACCAAGGGTGGAGCGATGAAAGACTCCAACCCAAGAAGAGAGGGATGCACACTGTCAATGAAATGGACATGCCTCTGCCAAGATGGATGCCTTGATGAGAAAATTTGATGAAAGAGCCACATTCAAGAAAGATCAAGAGGCGATCCAACACTACTCCACCGTACAAGCAATCAAAGCCGATCCATGGTGCGAGGTATGAGGAGGAGATGATCATTCGGGCAACAATTGTCCCGAAACAAGGGAAGATGTGAATTTCGTCAACAACAACAACAACAACAACAACGGGTATCGACCCCAACAACAACAAGGAGGATGGAATTCATGCCCCTTCTATCAAGGTAATAATGGAGGTAATGGTTTTAATAATAATTTCAATAGTAATAATTATAATAATCAGCCTTCATTAAAAGATCTTGTTTTAGGCCAATCAAAAATCAATGAAAATATAAATAAAAAGTTATTTGCTAACGACAAGATCCTAGGAAATCTAAATGCTAAAATGGACAGTTTTGCTTCTGCCGTTAAAAGTCAATTGAGCTTTAATAAAATGCTAGAAACCCAATTAGCTCAATTAACGGCCGTTGTCCCGTCCTTCGAACAAGGTAAGATCCCTAGGAAACCCGAAGAACCTATTGAAACTGTTAAATTGGTCACCATGAGGTTTGGTAAGCCTCCGCTTCGCTCAAGCTACGGCCCACTCCTAGACCCACCATTCGTGATCAAGAAGGGTGATCCCGGCCGCCCAACGATTAAGTGCTCCATTGGACCGCAAGTGTTCCACAACGCCTTCTGCGGCCTTGGATCAAGCGTGAACATGATGTCCAAGGTAATGTATGAAAATTTATTAGGAGGTCCATTGCATGCCACTTTTATTCATCTGCAGATGGCCGATCAAACCATCCGATTCCCCGAGGGACTAGCCAAGGACATCTGGGTGAAACTCTGCGATGAGTACGTCCCCATGGATTTCATGGTGTTGAACATGGGAGCCGATGAAGACACACCTCTCATCCTTGGAAGGCCATTCCTCAACACCACAAATGCCTACATCTACATGGGGTCTGGACAAATCAAATTCCACATTGAAAGTAGAAGTGTACATTTTGTCTTTAAAGATTATACTAACAAACAGGATAAGGCAACTCGACCCAAGAGAAAGCCATGACCAACCCCACGGAAGAAGAATCAAAATGTACAGGAAAAGAAGGATGAACCCGCCGAACCACAATAATCAAACCAAAAACCTGCTAGCGTTTGGCAGAAGAAAGAGGTGCAACCATCAAGGTCTCCATCTCCGGGACCGACTGATGCACCCAAACAATGAATCTGACGGAGAAGTCCGGCTCTAGGGACTTAAAATCATGAGCCCTCGCCGAAAGGTAAATCGGTATTTATCTCATATTTACTTTCCAATTGCATTTACTTTTAGCATTTTCTTTTTGAATTTTTGACAAACCTTTTTCCCTTTCCAAATAAAAACTTGAGAAAATGTTTTTCAATAAATATTTGAACTTTTGGATGGAAGAGGGGGGTTGGCCAACCCCCCTATGACACCCCCCTTCACTTTTACACTTGGGGAGACATGCTTTGGTAAAGTGGGAGACAAAAGAAAAGAAAAGCAAAAGAAAAAGAGGAGGGGCATGGTCGGCCGACCATGCTTTTGTACCCTTGTCGCACTTTTCATGCATGGGGAACAAGATATGAGTTGATATAAAATAAAGCAAGAAAAAGCAAAAGAAGATGGGAAAGGGGGGTGGTCGGCCGACCACCTTTCTTAGGGTTTTGCCCACTTTCACTTTTGCTTTTGCTTTTGTCTAGAATCTTGGCAAGTTTGAAATTCAAAATTTTGGAAGGAGGGGAGAGAGGGGGGTTGGCCGACCACCCCTTGGTGGCTTCAAGTCATCATCCTTCATGGTATTAGAAGGCCATGCAAGGGTGCATCTTCTCCACACTCAAACCTCCATTATTCTTCTTGCTCAAATCTCTCTCTCTCTCTCTCTCTCTCTCTCAAGTTGTGTAGTGAAAGCTCTTCTCAAGTTTAGTCCATTAGTTAGCTACAAAAGAAGAAAACCCAAAAATATTTTCTTGTTTTTAGTTGCATTGTTCAAGCTTGTCTTATTTCTTATTGCTCTCACAAGAACGGTTTGTGGAGGCAACCATGCCCCGCAAGGACTACTAACTCCAGACGACTAACGCTAACGCTAACCCTTTGTCGTTCTACTTGTGTTCTTGTGTTTTTCTTGTTGCATGATGAAGAACCCATTTAAGCAAGTGGTGAAGAAGGTGAAGAATGCTATAGGAGGGAGCTCATCCAGGCGCTCCTGCCATTCCCATGAAGGCTCACAAGGAGGGGCCTCATCTCGTGACATCGAGATGCAACTCTCTGGGTCAAGGGATGAAGGAGCTTCTGCCTGCTTCTTTGGAGCAACCGAAGCAATGCCAAGCGACGAGCAAAGATATGAAGGGCAACACTATGGCACATTTGGGCAAGTGCCGCCAAGTAGTGAAAACTACTATGGTGAGCATGAGCAAGTACTGCCTAGTGATGACCTTGATGTGGAGGATGCACCTCCAACAAGGATGAGGGATCCTGAGACGGGACCTTGGTTCACGCCATAAGAGTACCAAGTCTACACCACCCTTCAAACGCGCATCTTCGAGCATACCAAGGTATTTGATTGAGACCTACTCACAAAAATAGGAATGGACGTAGAGTTTGATGACGTCTTTCGTGCCATTGGATGGGAATGCTTTTGGGATTTCACTCATGATCTAGGTAGTAGACCTCTCACTTTAGAATTTTTAAGCACTTTACAAACCTCAAATGATAGAGTCTACTTCTGAATGTTTAATCACGAATATAATTTCACATGGAATGAATTGAGTTTTTGTGGCAGAACCACCTGATTTAATGCGCTTCCAAGGGTACTCGTCTTCCATTAGACACTAAGTACCTAAGTGAGCACAATAAACCACACAGTTCCGTCGGGCACACCCCAACGGGAGAACCCAAAAATCCACATTTTTCCATTAGGATCATAAATGAGTGGATAAAGCTTACATCATTCTTAACCATTTCTTACATCACTTTTAATACAACATCAGAGTTATGAACAATTTAATTTAACAGCGGAATATAAACATGTAATCAGAGTTCAGCGGGATTAAAGAATTATTCACTAACAAGTTAAAGTATTAACATGATGAACATTGTATACATGAAATGATAGCAGGTTATAAGTCTTTACTTATAAAACCATTTTGGTGAAAGTTATAAATAAACTCTATGGCCGCAACGTAAGGAAATCCTCGCTGAGCCCACCAGGAGGTTTCCCACACACAAGGGTCAGCTCTATCAGCACCTGTGACCTGCAACAGAGTAGAATAAAACCCTGAGTACTCAATTGTACTCAGCAAGACTTACCCGACAGGAGGAAATAAAAGACTCCAAAGATATGCATGGCTATCTGGCTTGTGGGTTTATTACATCTGCAGGAAGCATTACTAAAAGTGCATCCTTATATTCATTTTATTAGCAGTCCTGATTAGTTCATTTATCTAACCATTCTAGGTAAGCACCTATGCTATTTTCAAGCAAGGGTTGAGCAATCAGAACCATTTTATTCTCTTCCAAGTTCCAGTTCTTACTACGGTGTTAGACCATAGCCAAGTCGTACCACATCACGCGGCGATTCGTGAATCAATGTATCCCAGCTGGGTACCCCGAAACACACGTCTCATTTGTACCCCAGGCACAAACAAGACCAACCCGTTCCACTCCTGTCAAGGGGTCCACGTCCCCATCCAAACTTGGACTCCAAGCCCCCAACACCTGAGTCCCGGA
>JAHUYU010001053.1:0-16185 GCA_030439765.1 Tripidium arundinaceum | reverse complement strand
GATCATAGGGAGAGGGAGCAACTAGTTCAAAATCTTCAAGCTCTAATGTAAAAGTCAAATGAAAACATCCTTCCCAAACACCATATTTGTAGTGTGTAGAAGCAAAGATATGTTTATGATGCCCATTTGAATTCTGATCACCTCTTTCTTTCTAAAAGTGTACATGTCCACCTCTTGAGTAGAACTGATCACAGACAACAACAGAAAAGCCCAATTAATGCCTCCATTTGTGTGGAACCCCTGTGACATGGACCCTGTCACACGTCCAATTTGGACCCCCCATGTCGAGCCTAGCGGACCTAGCGAGCACAGTGCAAGGCCCTAGCTGACCTTGGACGCCTCCTGCGCGTGACATGAGAGGCGTGCGACTAAGGAGCATGATCCCCGCCGCCCCTCAATTCCCTCCTTCTGAAGTAATTTCAGAATAGATGGGAAGTTGAGTAAAAAATAGAAAAATAAATTAGAGATTTGTTTAGGAAAAGATATTGGGTTTGTTTAGGAAATAATCTAGTTTTGCTTGGACAGGAGAAGTCCAAATCTATAAGGAATCCTCCTATAGGTTTGGTTGGAAAACTAGTCCAAAAGGGACTACAAATATAGGGGAGATATAATCTTAAGCAAGAGTTGAGCAATTACTCTTTCCCTTATCTCTCTCTTACCCTCTCTCTGCGCCTCCCTCTCTCCCAGCGCCGCCACCTCCTTCCTCCCTCTCACTCACGCCGCCGCCACCCTACTGCCCTAGCGCTGCAGCCCTCAACAGCCGTCCGCCGCCCTAGCCTAGCCGCCCAGCCAGCCCTCAGGATCAGACCTTGACACCTGATATCTCGGAGACCAGATCGCATCCATGGGCGACAACAACACCATCATGGAGATGGAGGCCATGTTCGAGATCCTCATCATAGACATCACAAAATAGTTCGATGATGTCAAGAACAACTTTGCCATGCTCTACGCCAGATTGACCAACATTGAGCAAGGAGGCTCGAAGTAAACCACCGACGCCGCCGCAGCAATGGCCAAGATGGAACGTAAGCTGCCGCCAAGGAGCTTGAGGTGGCAACCAAGCAAGCCATGGAGGCCACTGGATGTGCCTTCCTCAAGTAAAAAAGGAGACGTCCACATCATCAGGCATCCCCAATATCATGGACGAACTGACAAACAAGATGTTCGTCTCCGAATTCAACAAGAAGGAACCACACCAATCACTACTACCACCGCCATACCCCCATACATCAACAACGCCCGGTTCCTTCCTAGTCCTCCAACCACGCATCCACAAGCTATCGTTTCCCATGTTCGATAGCAAAGAGGATCCACTATGATGGATTAACCGCTGCGAGCAATTTTTCAGAGGCCAAAAGACACCCAAAAATGAGCAAGTCTGGTGTGCCTCTTTCCATCAAACAGGAGGCACCCAACAATGGTACATGCGCCTCACGCAGGACAAAACAATCACCGTCTGGGCCTTACTTCGCTCGCTACGTCACAAGCACTTCGGTCCACCTACACGACACAATCCGCTGGGGGGGCTGGCATCCCTGCAGAAGACTGGCACCATCGATGACTACACAGAGCGCTTCCTGGTGCACATGGCTCGGGTCGAAGCACTAGACGAGCAGCAGCAAGTGAACATCTACACCGCCGGCCTGTTCGAGCCATTGAAGACAGACGTGGAGCTCCAGAACCCATAGGATATGGAGATGGCCATGCCCCTAGCTCGAGCCTATGAGCGAAGGGCTACTGTCATCGCCGACTCCAACAAATCCACCGCAGTGATATGACCTGCAGCACGCACCCTTCCACCAAAGGTACCAACGTCACCAACTACGAATCCTACAGTATTGGTATCATCATCTACATCTCCACCAGCCGCTCTACCTCGCCCCTTCAAACGCCTAACATGGGAGGAGATGATGGAGCGCCACCGTATGGGACTGTGCTTCAATTGCGACGAGATATTCACCCGTGGCCACAAGTGCAAACACTTGTTCGACATCACGCTCGTCAACGACTACGACCTCGACGACACCGACGCCAACCTCATGATGATGATATGCACTAAGAACTCAGGTGTGTGTGGTTGGCACACCATGTTGTTGGCTGGTGTCATCCTCGGCCAAGGTGTGCGCATCCTCATCGACACAGGCGCCACCCACAATGTCATCGACATCAACTTTGCTAGACTCGTAGGTATCATGGAACGCCACATCAATACAACAACCATCGTCGGCAGCGGCACCGAAATCACCTGCCAGAGCGCCTCCTGCAACATCCCATTATGCATCGACAATGAGATGTTCCACATCGATGCCCTACTGGTGGACATCAGCAATGTTGACATCATCCTCGGCACGCCCTGGTTGGCCAACATTGGCAACATCCTTTGGAATTTCGTGTCTCTTGAGATGCAATTCCGAAGGGGCGAGCGCACCATCACCTTCAATAGCATCTAGGACCACTGACCTCCGCGGCATGTCCTCGCCTTACCCATACCAGCGCCAATACTACCAGTGCCCGGACAGGCCGTGCCTCAGCCTCGGTCTCCATCGCCACCACCTCTTCCTCATTGCGACATGACCCGGGCAGCAACACCGCAGCAACCAAACGCCCTTGACAAAATTAGCGTCTTCGGTCACCTTCATCGAGCAATATTGTAGCTGCTAGAACTAAGGACCATCGCTCGAGCCATCATTAACCACGCAACACCCCAGGCTTGGTCTCTTGACAGAGGTGTCCTCTTCTTCGATGGACGCTTCTACATCCCAGCCTCATCACCACCACTGCCAGATTTGCTGGAAACTCTTCTACTTGCTGAATGCACGGAGAACCTATGCCTCCTTGCAGTGGGCTTCCACACCCTGCCATTGATGTCAGCAACAACTTACAACTTCCCGACGAGCATCCTGACACGTCTGTGGCCGCAAGGCATAGTACCTACTGCCACCATCATCTTCTTCGACGACTTGGGTTGCCATTCCTGGAAATCAAAAATGTCTACATCAGCCTACAGCATAATACATCACATCCACAACTTTCGCCACATGAGTTTTACGCAGCTGAATTCATGTTTGTTGACATGGTACACGTACATCTGATGACAACACCGCCAACCCAAGTAACGGTGACAATCTGCCGCCGCATGACGGGCTACATCCTCCCCAACCCAGCCAACATGGTACGTAGCTATGAACGACCCCTCGGACCTTGCACTACTTCAGCCTAGACGCCGGCATCAACCAGCCTGTACTAGTCGGAGCACGCCAGGAACTTGGCGCCACAACAACTACCGGGACACAACACTACTACCTCCACGGCTACATTGGCAACCTTCGCTACTCCTTTGAGTTCATCATTGACCAAACCCGCGACAATAGAATCCGAGCTCCGGTGATACACGGCCGCCTCAACCTCTGCATCTAGGCAACATCCCTAACACAACCACTACCGACTGACAACGTCAACACCCGGACAATGATTTGGTGCGAGGACACGTCGAGTGGAGAAGGGGGGAGATGTCACACGTCCGATCTGGACCCCCCACGTCGAGCCTGGCGAGGCCCAGCATAGGGCCCTAGCCGGCCTTGGGCGCCTCCTGTGCGCGGCAAGAGGGGCGCGCGGCCAAGGGGGCATGGCCCCTGCCGCCCCTTAATTTCCTCCTTCCGAAGGAAATCCAGAATAGATAGGAAGTTGAGTAAAAATTAGGAAAATAAATTAGAGATTTGTTTAGGAAAAGATATTGGGTTTGTTTAGGAAATAATCTAGTTTTACTGGGAAAGGAGAAGTCCAAATCTATAAAGACTCCTCCTGTAGGTTTGCTTGGGAAACAAGTCCAATAAGGACTATAAATGTAGGGGAGATGTAATCATTCAATCCTAATCAAGAGTTGAGCAATTGCCCTTTCCCTTACCTCTCTCTTTCCTTCTCTCTGCGCCTCCCTCTCTCCCTATGCCGCCGCCCCCTTCCTGTCGGCACGGTTCTCATCAATGGCTCCCACATGAAATCGGCAAGCACTACAACTGGCGCATGTTTTGGCCTTGGGAGCGGACCCTTCCAGGGTCATACTCGAACTCCCGGTCTAAACGTCCAGGAACCAAATTTCTTGATTCCGAACATTTGCTGCCAGTTTGGCGTTCTTGGATATCAGAATGTTGTTTCGGTGATGTTGAAATCGTCCTTTCCCACCAACGAGACTCCTTGGGGAATCCAATATCACGCCAAAAGTGTTCTTGGATTTCAATGTCACTTAGCTTTGGCCGCCTGTGATTTATCCCATCAACAATCTCCAACGTTTCCTGGGCATACAAACGAGCCTCTACATCTGCAAAACCTGCAGGGCAGATCTTAATTGCTCTTTTTGCAATAAGAAAGATGCGCATCTGGCATCTAAGTGTCCACTAACCAAGATGCCAAAACCCAATGTTTTGTTGTTTAGCTTTGGGAAGAGCGATCTTGGTTTTTTGAAGATTCCAAATTTCAATTTCAAGTTGGAGACCCCAAAGTCTGCTCCTACTGCGATGATCACTATCACAGGGGGAAAAACTTGAATCTGCAGTGGTACAGAATGAGCTAAAATGTTTTGTTCGGACAGACTGGAATTGGGAAGCCCTCCCCCATGGCGAGGACACATTTCTTGTTACTTTTCCGACAAAGGAAGAGTTAATGAGATGGAATGAGGTGGAGTTCTGACTAAAAAATCATGGGGTTACTTTGTCCATTGTAGTGTGGAAAGAAGACGGAGATATCGCTCCATCCTACGAATTGGATGTGGCTTGGGTCTGTCAAGGTCCGATCCTAAGGGCCGGCTAGGCTAGGGGGGCGGTGGCGCTAGGGTAGTATAGGGTGGCGGCGGCGTGAGCGAGAGGAAGGAAGGGGGCGGCGGCATAGGGAGAGAGGGAGGCGCAGAGAGAAGGAAAGAGAGAGGTAAGGGAAAGGGCAATTGCTCAACTCTTGATTAGGATTGAATGATTACATCTCCCCTACATTTATAGTCCTTATTGGACTTGTTTCCCAAGCAAACCTACAGGAGGAGTCTTTATAGATTTGGACTTCTCCTTTCCCAGTAAAACTAGATTATTTCCTAAACAAACCCAATATCTTTTCCTAAACAAATCTCTAATTTATTTTCCTAATTTTTACTCAACTTCCTATCTATTCTGGATTTCCTTCGGAAGGAGGAAATTAAGGGGCGGCAGGGGCCATGCCCCCTTGGCCGCGCGCCCCTCTTGCCGCGCACAGGAGGCGCCCAAGGCCGGCTAGGGCCCTATGCTGGGCCTCGCCAGGCTCGACGTGGGGGGTCCAGATCGGACGTGTGACATCTCCCCCCTTCTCCACTCGACGTGTCCTCGCACCAAATCATTGTCCGGGTGTTGACGTTGTCAGTCGGTAGTGGTTGTGTTAGGGATGTTGCCTAGATGCAGAGGTTGAGGCGGCCGTGTATCACCGGAGCTCGGATTCTATTGTCGCGGGTTTGGTCAATGATGAACTCAAAGGAGTAGCGAAGGTTGCCAATGTAGCCGTGGAGGTAGTAGTGTTGTGTCCCGGTAGTTGTTGTGGCGCCAAGTTCCTGGCGTGCTCCGACTAGTACAGGCTGGTTGATGCCGGCGTCTAGGCTGAAGTAGTGCAAGGTCCGAGGGGTCGTTCATAGCTACGTACCATGTTGGCTGGGTTGGGGAGGATGTAGCCCGTCATGCGGCGGCAGATTGTCACCGTTACTTGGGTTGGCGGTGTTGTCATCAGATGTACGTGTACCATGTCAACAAACATGAATTCAGCTGCGTAAAACTCATGTGGCGAAAGTTGTGGATGTGATGTATTATGCTGTAGGCTGATGTAGACATTTTTGATTTCCAGGAATGGCAACCCAAGTCGTCGAAGAAGATGATGGTGGCAGTAGGTACTATGCCTTGCGGCCACAGACGTGTCAGGATGCTCGTCGGGAAGTTGTAAGTTGTTGCTGACATCAATGGCAGGGTGTGGAAGCCCACTGCAAGGAGGCATAGGTTCTCCGTGCATTCAGCAAGTAGAAGAGTTTCCAGCAAATCTGGCAGTGGTGGTGATGAGGCTGGGATGTAGAAGCGTCCATCGAAGAAGAGGACACCTCTGTCAAGAGACCAAGCCTGGGGTGTTGCGTGGTTAATGATGGCTCGAGCGATGGTCCTTAGTTCTAGCAGCTACAATATTGCTCGATGAAGGTGACCGAAGACGCTAATTTTGTCAAGGGCGTTTGGTTGCTGCGGTGTTGCTGCCCGGGTCATGTCGCAATGAGGAAGAGGTGGTGGCGATGGAGACCGAGGCTGAGGCACGGCCTGTCCGGGCACTGGTAGTATTGGCGCTGGTATGGGTAAGGCGAGGACATGCCGCGGAGGTCAGTGGTCCTAGATGCTATTGAAGGTGATGGTGCGCTCGCCCCTTCGGAATTGCATCTCAAGAGACACGAAATTCCAAAGGATGTTGCCAATGTTGGCCAACCAGGGCGTGCCGAGGATGATGTCAACATTGCTGATGTCCACCAGTAGGGCATCGATGTGGAACATCTCATTGTCGATGCATAATGGGATGTTGCAGGAGGCGCTCTGGCAGGTGATTTCGGTGCCGCTGCCGACGATGGTTGTTGTATTGATGTGGCGTTCCATGATACCTACGAGTCTAGCAAAGTTGATGTCGATGACATTGTGGGTGGCGCCTGTGTCGATGAGGATGCGCACACCTTGGCCGAGGATGACACCAGCCAACAACATGGTGTGCCAACCACACACACCTGAGTTCTTAGTGCATATCATCATCATGAGGTTGGCGTCGGTGTCGTCGAGGTCGTAGTCGTTGACGAGCGTGATGTCGAACAAGTGTTTGCACTTGTGGCCACGGGTGAATATCTCGTCGCAATTGAAGCACAGTCCCATACGGTGGCGCTCCATCTCCTCCCATGTTAGGCGTTTGAAGGGGCGAGGTAGAGCGGCTGGTGGAGATGTAGATGATGATACCAATACTGTAGGATTCGTAGTTGGTGACGTTGGTACCTTTGGTGGAAGGGTGCGTGCTGCAGGTCATATCACTGCGGTGGATTTGTTGGAGTCGGCGATGACAGTAGCCCTTCGCTCATAGGCTCGAGCTAGGGGCATGGCCATCTCCATATCCTATGGGTTCTGGAGCTCCACGTCTGTCTTCAATGGCTCGAACAGGCCGGCGGTGTAGATGTTCACTTGCTGCTGCTCGTCTAGTGCTTCGACCCGAGCCATGTGCACCAGGAAGCGCTCTGTGTAGTCATCGATGGTGCCAGTCTTCTGCAGGGATGCCAGCCCCCCCAGCGGATTGTGTCGTGTAGGTGGACCGAAGTGCTTGTGACGTAGCGAGCGAAGTAAGGCCCAGACGGTGATTGTTTTGTCCTGCGTGAGGCGCATGTACCATTGTTGGGTGCCTCCTGTTGATGGAAAGAGGCACACCAGACTTGCTCATTTTGGGTGTCTTTTGGCCTCTGAAAAATTGCTCGCAGCGGTTAATCCATCATAGTGGATCCTCTTTGCTATCGAACATGGGAAACGATAGCTTGTGGATGCGTGGTTGGAGGACTAGGAAGGAACCGGGCGTTGTTGATGTATGGGGGTATGGCGGTGGTAGTAGTGATTGGTGTGGTTCCTTCTTGTTGAATTCGGAGACGAACATCTTGTTTGTCAGTTCGTCCATGATATTGGGGATGCCTGATGATGTGGACGTCTCCTTTTTTACTTGAGGAAGGCACATCCAGTGGCCTCCATGGCTTGCTTGGTTGCCACCTCAAGCTCCTTGGCGGCAGCTTACGTTCCATCTTGGCCATTGCTGCGGCGGCGTCGGTGGTTTACTTCGAGCCTCCTTGCTCAATGTTGGTCAATCTGGCGTAGAGCATGGCAAAGTTGTTCTTGACATCATCGAACTATTTTGTGATGTCTATGATGAGGATCTCGAACATGGCCTCCATCTCCATGATGGTGTTGTTGTCGCCCATGGATGCGATCTGGTCTCCGAGATATCAGGTGTCAAGGTCTGATCCTGAGGGCTGGCTGGGCGGCTAGGCTAGGGCGGCGGACGGCTGTTGAGGGCTGCAGCGCTAGGGCAGTAGGGTGGCGGCGGCGGAGTGAGAGGGAGGAAGGAGGTGGCGGCGCTGGGAGAGGGAGGCGCAGAGAGAGGGTAAGAGAGAGATAAGGGAAAGAGTAATTGCTCAACTCTTGCTTAAGATTATATCTCCCCTATATTTGTAGTCCCTTTTGGACTAGTTTTCCAACCAAACCTATAGGAGGATTCCTATAGATTTGGACTTCTCCTGTCCAAGCAAAACTAGATTATTTCCTAAACAACCCAATATCTTTTCCTAAACAAATCTCTAATTTATTTTTCTATTTTTTACTCAACTTCCCATCTATTCTGAAATTACTTCAGAAGGAGGGAATTGAGGGGCGGCGGGGATCATGCTCCTTAGTCGCACGCCTCTCATGTCACGCGCAGGAGGCGTCCAAGGTCAGCTAGGGCCTTGCACTGTGCTCGCTAGGTCCGCTAGGCTCGACATGGGGGGTCCAAATTGGACGTGTGACAGGGTCCATGTCACAGGGGTTCCACACAAATGGAGGCATTAATTGGGCTTTTCTGTTGTTGTCTGTGATCAGTTCTACTCAAGAGGTGGACATGTACACTTTTAGAAAGAGAGAGGTGATCAGAATTCAAATGGGCATCATAAACATATCTTTGCTTCTACACTCACAATATGGTGTTTGGGAAGGATGTTTTTCATTTGACTTTTACATTAGAGCTTGAAGATTTTGAACTAGTTGCTCCCTCTCCCTATGATCCATTTGCGCAAGAAGATGATAAATGCCACAACGGGGGAGAAAATCAGCAGATGAGACGCAACCAAAAAGCAAAGAAGGCTAAGAACTCAGGCTCGACACTGGGCGCCCTGGAGTCCACCGGCCCAACGTCCACGCAATTTTGTGTCACTCCTTTTGTCAAGGAAGACCTCTACCTCTGAGGAGACCCCTTTTTAGTAAGGCGAACAAGTCACAGTTTTATGCTATTACTCCATTCCCGGATGCTACACTTTTGAAGTGGGCAAAGCAGAAGAATGATGCCAAACTTGGTCATGGTCGGTCTAGCGAAACAAGTTCGCTCATTGCCAGACCGCTTGCTGCGAACTTATGTCCAATTGTCTCCAAGAAGGTTCTACCTAGTGAATTGGTGGTTTTGACTGCTGTGAGCAGCACACCCCCAATAAAAGGTGTGCTTGAGGCCTCGGCAACTTGCCAGCGGTATCACCACAAGGACAACCACTGTTGGGCTGTTTGACCCCCAGAGTGTGCTTGTTTGCAGCGTAGAATCTTCAAGACGTAGGCGGCTGGACAACCACTCTCCTACTAGTGGGCCTGTAGCATGCAGACCTGAACCATCAAGGCGTAAGCTACTGGAAGGTGACATGACGCCTCCTACTGGTGCGCCTATTGCATGCAGCCCGGTCATGCCAACAGGGCATTAGGCAGCATATTTTGATAAGAGTACTCAAGTGCCATTGAGAGACAAACCTGCTATTGGTTTGGTACACCCGCAACCTATGGACATGACTACGTTTAACCAGAGATGAATAATGCTGCAAAAAGCAATGCGTACATCCGTGATGTGCAATTTGGATGGAAAGATGGTGGGAGATTTTGGATCACCACGTTTGCCTTCTAGTCCGTCGCAATGCAACCAGGTATGCCAAACTCGTTTTCTAAAAAAAATCTGCTCTACCTAATGTACATGCTCTAGAAACCTTACAAATCTAGGATTAACATTAGGTAGCAACAATGCAATGATTAATTTAGCTATCAATGCTCTAAAAAATAGGGTGATAGGTCATCATTGGCACCTATATCAAAACTCTACAGATTTATCTATCCTAACTATATGATGATGAGGACACTACAATAGATGATGCCCTACTCGCTCACTTGGTGAGGGATATTTTGGAGGTTGACTTTGATGAGGCAGACTTGGACACAAAGAGTTGTGACCTCGTGGCATCTTCTAGGAAGTCACAATCGTCTTCAAGAAAAAGGAACACAAATCTAGGGATTGGGGGACATTGAATCTAAATAAGTTTCACTATGAAAGGCATGTATTGGAATAGCTGAGGCCTATCAAACTTTGCTAAATTTCGTATGTCTCAGATGCAATAAAAGAGCATCATTTAGATTTTGTGGCTATAATGGAGACCGGGAAAGAAGACTTGTCAAAGACGAATCATACCCACCTATCGGGAGGTGCTGATTTCATTTGGCATTGCCTTCCTCCACATGGCAGGTCAGGCAAAATTTTACTAGGAATTAATGTAGCAGTCCTAGATCTTTCTTTTATTGTGGAAGGGGAATTTATATAAAATTCCATCTCTGCAACAAAGCTAATAAGTTTAAGTGAATTCTCATGGTTGTTCATGGTCTAGCTCAAGACGACTTCAAGTCTGCCTTTTTAGCTGAACTTGTGAGAGCTTGTCAAGAAAATCCACTTCCTACCCTAATTGGTGGAGATTTTAACATTTGCGCAAAAGTAGTGAAAAGAACAACAACAACAGATATAATGACCAGTGGCCCTTCTTGTTCAATGTTTTTATTGATAGCTTTGATCTTAGAGAGATCGATTTGACTGGTCGACAATTTTCCTAGGCAAATTCGCTACCTATTCCAACCTATGAGAAGTTGGATCAACTTTGATGACAATGGAATAGGAACTAAAGCATCCTTTGGTGGCTATGCAAGCCCTTGATAGGGTCGTATTGGATCATACTCCGTTGTTGTTAAATACAACACCAGCTTTTATAGGAATGGAAAACAGTCCAAATTAGAATATTCTTGGTTTACTCAGGATGATTTTTATGACCATGCTGTAGAAATTTGGAATAAACCAGTGAAAGGTTGAAACCCAGTTCAAAGATGGAATAATAAATTTAGCGCTTTGCGCAGACATTTAAGAGGGTGGGAAGCAAATAGTAATGGACAATACAAAGCACAAATACAAAGTTTACAAACCACTATTAATGGGCTCGATTTGGCAGCTGATGTAACAGAACCAACCAATTCATACGAGCTTAAGTATGAAAATCACCTGCCGAAGCAGTTGAATCCGCATACTTGAGTCCGCATAAACCCGGTAGTCCGTGAAATCATGAAGGATTTCAATCTTTTCCACATCTCAGCCAAGACCGTACATAGTTTAGTAATCACCATTCATTGTTACATAAAGTTTGCACATAGTTCAAATACATCGGAGTTCCAATAAGTATTACAATACCAAGTTCAGAAATGAAGTAGCGGAAGCAAATAGTTTTAAAGCACACACACACTTAGTTCGATTACATTGCCAGTCTTGATCATTCCAACAAAAGCATTAGATAAGACATATGGAGAGACCACACCCATGATCCTAGTTGTCGCCCATAGCAGGGTAGAGACAGTTGATGCAATAACCGTAGTACATCTGACTATCTGCACAACAATGGGAACAAAGCCCTGAGTACGAGAAGGTACTCAGCTAGACTTACCCTCCGTAACAAATAAGTTGACACCAAGGAGTATGCCAGGCTGATATCTAAGTGGAGTTGGCATGACGACATTTTGCATAAAAGCATAAGTAACAGGTGTGTGAAATCCTTTAATTACTAGCTGCACATTTTAGATAGATATTAGCCTATCCAGACTAGATTAGCACCTGTCTAAACAATCACTTGATTAATTATTAAGCTAATATAAGCAACCAATAATAACCATATCAGGTTTAGCCTTTCCAGCATCATCAATGTAACCATCCGTGTTTTCCATAAACATTACTACGATGACGTAGCTCAGTCAAGTGCTCACTATCCTGGAGCGATGGCGATTCAAATCGATTACTAACCAGCTGGTGTATTATTCCCCACACAATCACACTCACTCGCGTAGTGAGCTACAGGTCACCAATGGCACTATTCTGGTAGAGTCGCGGGATCAACAGGAACCACAGTACCCAGGGGCCGCCCGACTGCGAGGAATCAGGCCTAGCCTGCCCTTGGGCTCACTCTTTGCGCCCCTATTGTTCCCCCATCTAGCTCCAATACGTGTGCTCAGTAGGTCGATTCTCTGCCCGAATAGTGTCACTAGCTTTGCGGTCGGAATGATTTATCCGGCCAGCTAAATGAGGGGCATGCGTTCAACATGACTCGAGGGACACGCAATGATACGGTCCTTAACACAGACGGAATTACTATAGTCCAAAACTCTATAAAATTCCGCCCAGTCTCTATTTATCCATCAACACTTGGTTATTTTCATGCTAGCAACACATAGCTTAAAAGTGACCAGGTAACCACCTATATCTCGCAGGTGACAGGAAATCACCCGACTTCTACCGGTCTAAGCATGGCTAAGCATTTAACTCGATCATAGACCTAGCAGGGTGAAAAGGATGTGTATAACAAGTAGTCAAGGAATATATATGCAGCAATGGTTCCAAGCAACTCCTATAACTTAATGCATCAAACATAAAAGGACGCAATTTAATATTGGCAAACCGTAGGAAGTGAAATGCTCCGGGGCTTGCCTTTCTCGAACAAGCTAGGCTGGTGATCGGGACACTCTGGCAGCTCCACGTATGGCTCCTCGTCCCCTGGCACCTCCTGTGCGGGCACCTCCTGCGGGAATTTCCCTTCTAGATCCTCGATTCCCACCACGGGTGTTCCCTCCTGTGATCCTGTATGATGCATATGCGTATGTGAATACGAGAAATGCACGTGGTATGGGAATGATATATGATGAACATGAGTGTTTGCATATGAATGAACACTTTTTACTTCTATTTGACCGAGTAGGTGCATATTTCCTCTCTAGTTAACTAACACACATCAGACACGACATGCATACACATAACAAGTATATATATATATATATATATATATATATATATATATATATATATATATATATATATATATATCACAACTTCACACTTCACTAAAGCAAACACACCAGCTAGGTGTATGTGCTTCAAAGATACACCAAAGTACTACATTTAACTAAACATGCATTAATAAATCTTAATTAATTCTATTTTAAACAAAGGATAGAGTAGCAACATGTATTTCCTGAACTCCTAAATTCTGAGAAAATTACAGTAGCTTCCTCATACCTACTAGAGTCCACCATAAAATTTTCACTATATTTGGGTAAGTATTTTAGCCTATACAAAAATGGCAAACAGTGGTGCATAAATGCACATGAAAATACTTTACTGAAAAGTATCAAACAACAGATTTCATATTTTTTCTACTTACTCCTTAGCACAAGAGCAGTGTATAAAAATTACCAAGCATATATCACACATATTGAACTTCCTAAAGAATCAACATTTAATACACTTAATTCATAACTCCATTTTCATCCACCATACATAGCATCACAACTATTTTTCCCAGATTCTACATGACATAAGAAGACCAACAAACAAGAATCACATTTTTTGACATTCCTAGAATTACTTATGCATTTTCTAAGATTACAAGCATTTAACAAATTAAATAAAGCTCTATATAAAAGTATCACAAAAATGGCATCTCATATTTTTAATAGGTAGATCTACTCAAGAGAAGCACAACAAATTTGGTTCACTAAATTGGACAAGAACAGCTCTAGATATTAATTTTACATGCTTTTTCCTAAATTCTGAAATTATTTTCTTTTTCAAACCGACCCTAAACGCTACGTGCACCCGGATCTGTGCACCCGGAGGCGCTGACAGCCGGGCCTCGGGGTCAACCTGACCCCACACGTCAGCCCCACAGAGGCAGGGGCCGGCTTTGACCGGCCGGATCTCACCGGCGGCGAGATCCGCGGCGACGAGGTCACCACCGGGCAGTTCCCTGTGACGAGGCGTGCTCAACTGTGTAGAGAACAAGGGCGGCGGCGAGCTTTAGCTGCGGCGACGAGGCACGGCAGCAGACGGCGGCGCTGCATGGCAGCAGCCATGCCGTCTCCGGCCATGGCAAGGCGCGCGAGCACCGCGGGGTTGAGGTGGACCTGATGCGCGCGGAAAGAAGGAGGGATAGAGAACGGAGTAGGGTCGTCCGTGCGGAGCCGAGCTCCGGCGAGCTCTGCCATGGTGGACGGGGGAGGAGCGCGGCCAAATCGGCCCTCACCTTCGACAACGGCGGTTTGCGGGTGGTGCGGCGAGGTCAAGCGGGGCGGTTGCGAGGCGCCGGGCGCGAGTAGGAGCGGCGAAGGCGCGCGGCGGCGGAGCTCCGCGGCGGCAATGGCGCGGCGGCACTCATGACTTCCACTGCGCTGCTGCTACCATGAGCGAGGGTGAGAGAGGAGGGAGGAGGCGGAGTGAGGCGAGCGGGGGTGGCAGGCGCGGCGCGGATCGGCCTTAAGGGCGCGGTCGGAGCGGCCGGCCACCGCCCACGCCGCCGGTGGCCGGGCGCCATGCGGTGAGCACGCGCTGGGGTGAGGCGGGCGGTGCGGCTGGGCGCGCATGGGCGGTTTGAAAAAGAAAATGATTTCAGAATTTAGGAAAAAGCATGTAAAATTAATATCTAGAGCTGTTCTTGTCCAAATTTAGTGAACCAAATTTGTTGTGCTTCTCTTGAGTAGATCTACCTATTAAAAATATGAGATGCCATTTTTGTGATACTTTTATATAGAGCTTTATTTAATTTGTTAAATGCTTGTAATCTTAGAAAATGCATAAGTAATTCTAGGAATGTCAAAAAAATGTGATTCTTGTTTGTTGGTCTTCTTATGTCATGTAGAATCTGGAAAAATAGTTGTGATGCTATGTATGGTGGATGAAAATGGAGTATGAATATAGTGTATTAATGTTGATTCTTTAGGAAGTTCAATATGTGTGATATATGCTTGGTAATTTTTATACACTGCTCTTGTGCTAAGGAGTAAGTAGAAAAAATATGAAATCTGTTGTTTGATACTTTTCATAGTATAAAGTATTTTCATGTGCATTTATGCACCACTGTTTGCCATTTTGTATAGGCTAAAATACTTACCCAAATAGTGATATTTTATGGGGACTCTAGTAGGTATGAGGAAGCTACTGTAATTTTCTCAGAATTTTAGGAGTTCAGGAAATACATGTTGCTACTCTATCCTTTGTTTAAAATAGAATTAATTAAGATTTATTATGCATGTTTAGTTAATGTAGTACTTTGGTGTATCTTTGAAGCACATACACCTAGCTGGTGTGTTTGCTTTAGTGAAGTGTGAAGTTGTGATATATATATATATATATATATATATATATATATATATATATATATATATATATATATATATATACTTGTTATGTGTATGCATACATGTCGTGTCTGATGTGTGTTAGTTAACTAGAGAGGAATATGCACCTACTCGGTCAAATAGAAGTAAAAAGTGTTCATTCATATGCAAACACTCATGTTCATCATATATCATTCCCATACCACGTGCATTTCTCGTATTCACATACGCATATGCATCATACAGGATCACAGGAGGGAACACCCGTGGTGGGAATCGAGGATCTAGAAGGGAAATTCCCGCAGGAGGTGCCCGCACAGGAGGTGCCAGGGGACGAGGAGCCATACGTGGAGCTGCCAGAGTGTCCCGATCACCAGCCTAGCTTGTTCGAGAAAGGCAAGCCCCGGAGCATTTCACTTCCTACGGTTTGCCAATATTAATTGCGTCCTTTTATGTTTGATGCATTAAGTTATAGGAGTTGCTTGGAACCATTGCTGCATATATTCCTTGACTACTTGTTATACACATCCTTTCACCCTGCTAGGTCTATGATCGAGTTAAATGCTTAGCCATGCTTAGACCGGTAGAAGTCGGGTGATTTCCTGTCACCTGCGAGATATAGGTGGTTACCTGGTCACTTTTAAGCTATGTGTTGCTAGCATGAAAATAACCAAGTGTTGATGGATAAATAGAGACTGGGCGGAATTTTATAGAGTTTTGGACTATAGTAATTCCGTCTGTGTCGGTTAAGGACCGTATCATTGCGTGTCCCTCGAGTCATGTTGAACGCATGCCCTCATTTAGCTGGCCGGATAAATCATTCCGACCGCAAAGCTAGTGACACTATTCGGGCAGAGAATCGACCTACTGAGCACACGTATTGGAGCTAGATGGGGGAACAATAGGGGCGCAAAGAGTGAGCCCAAGGGCAGGC